>CABFVX010002032.1:0-11838 GCA_902151425.1 Timema shepardi
GCTGCTTGACGTACACTACCATAATAAAGCTGAAGTCATGTATCCTTGCGAAGCTCTAGAGTGTCCAGTGGTACTAATGCCCTTAATGTTAAGATTATGGTTTGCTAATAACGGGAAGATCAGAGCTCTAATCATGATCTAGTGTAGTGGGGTGGCTTTAAATAGTTTTCCACTCTCTCTCCACGCCAATGTAAGAATATTTTATCTAAATTCAACCTTCATCATCCTTACTCAAATGACGTTATTAAAATGCGTATAGAATGGACGGGTAGTAAAAAGCAAAAAGGTGAAAACATTTTGTAAATAATAATTTTATTTTACTACACATTTAATTTTTAATTTAATTTTACAAATAAAGTTAATCTATTCGTAGAAACATGCCAATTGACACACAACAAATAAACTTACGCATACACACGCAGTTTACCCTGAAATATAACAAGCTTACCATGCTTGGCTGCATTATAGTGTACCATAATATAAGCTATCCATAGAGTAATCAGCAAGGCAAAACCTTTCATGGCAAATGGAGTGAACATTAAAAATAAATCTTTGAAAATATATTTTTAAATATACTACCTCTTCGTTTGTTTGAATTTTAAATAACTTATTAAATAAGTTTGAATTTATTTAAACTCATCTTGCAAAGTTTTTACGAAAATAAAATATCTTGCGTGAATCATTGAATAATAGTTGGAAGATAAACCCAATTAGATCACGAAGGTCTTAGGTTTCTGAAGCATTCATTTACTAAAATAGAAGTACAGTAGTTAATATGTTCATACATCAAATTTCTTAAGGTTTAATAAATGTAGACGTATTATTCTATATACAGCGTGCATGTATGTATACCTGACCAGTTCTCTTGCAACATACAGGACAAACAACTCTTTGATGTTAGTTCAAGCGAAGTACAGGATGAACCATAAGTCTTACACTGTAGGGATGGATGGATAGATAAGTTTCAAAATCCATTAGGACGCTTTAGCCCTTGGGTAGTTTTAGTTTATTTAATCATTTGTTATAATTAACAAAATAAATATATTCAATAGTAATTTTTATTAATTAAATACATTAATAATTATTATGAAATATATAAAGAGATGAATTAAAAAAATGTAAGGAAAGCAATTAAACTTAAATAAAAAAAATCACAAAAGTGGTACATTATTTTATTTCTTCCATTATAAATACTTTGATAATTATATTCATATAAATCAATAATAACCATATAAATAAATAAAAAAATTATTCTTAATGTTACCATAACCCAATTTTTTTAAATCTATAAAATAAGTGTTCAATGGTATTTACTTGACAATATTTTTAATTTCCCAATATAGTATTATATATATATCATAAAATTCCATAATCAAAAATATTGTAAAATAAATACCAATGAATCCTCATTTTATGGATTCAAAAAAAATCAGGGTTATGGTAGCATTAAGTATAATTTATTTTTATTTAGATGGGTATTATTGATTTGTATTAATATAATTATCAAATTATATATAATGGAGGATATATAAATAAAATAATGTACTACTTTCGTAATATTTTTATTTAAGTTTAATTTCTCTCATTAAATCTTTTTAGTTCATCTCTTTTTATGTAGGCATTATTGTGATTTTCTTCTCTTTAGTTTACTTAATTTTAATTTAGTAGAGTTATAATGTGTATACTAATAAATCAAGGTTTTTAATCAATAATTCATTGCAGCTCTTTTACTCGCATTTTCTTGATGCAAGAACAATCGTAAATGAGTTAGGTTAGTTTCGTTCCTACTTATAAGAGCTTAAAATAGTAAATAAAAAGGAAGAAATATATAATACAGTTTCAATGTGTAAACCTTTAGATGGCAGCAGGGGCGGGTCCAGATCATTTTTATAGGTGGGTCATGATTATAAATAACATAGTTACTACCCGCCTCGGTGGCGTAGTTGGCTAACGCGCTTGTCGTGTTTAGCTCGACTGCTGAGGACGGGGAGATCGAGGTTCGAATCTCGGTCGGGTGAACTGGGGTGGTTTTCCCTAAATGGTTTTCAACTCTCCCTCCACACAAATGCGGGTTCACTTCCTCTAATTCAACCTCCCCAATTCCTAATCCATTAGAGTAATTAGTACTTAAAGCGTATAACCCGAACGGGTAGTAAGACGTGGTGTTAACAATATATAATAATTCACTCTAGAAGATATGGGTAGGCTTCGCCTTGTTTTTTGTTTTTTAAATAGGATTCTTTTATAAGCCATTTAAAATGTTCCCCACCTAAAAAATTTTGAAATTTGGATGCCCCTCGAAGCTATTTAAAGTGATCCTCACTTTATTGTTTACAATAGCTAGATACCTCTAGAAGATAATCTTTGGAGTGGTCTTCCACCGACAAAATTTTGAAAATTAAATTATTCCAGAAACTAGGTTATTTGGTGGTCCTCGCCTGAAAATTCTTCAAAATGATATGCATCTAGAAGCTATTTGGAGTTGTCCTAACTTAAACATTTTTGAAATTTTGTTGACATTTAGAGCTTGCCTCCCCTGACTTTGTCTACAAGCTAGATACCTCTAGTCTAGTAGTTATTTGAAGTGGTCTTCTCCGGCAAATATTTCACAATAGAATGCATCTAGAAGTCATTTGACCTTTGATTTAAGGCAATATTTCAGCTTCATATTTGATAATATCAGAGTATATGAAATATATCTGGGGGGAGGCGGGGGGATGTATTCCATTGAGGGGTAAATTACTTCCAGGGGGCAGAGTCCCCCACAGTTCCACTGCTCCTGCTGTCCAAACATACTTTATATTTGGTATTCGGGTATGAACTACTCTTAGGAATCTCGGTCGGGTGAACTAGGGGAGGTTTTTCCTAAATGGTGTTCCATTCTCCCTCTAAGAAAATGCGGGTTCACTTCCTCTAATTCAACCTTCCCAATTCCTAATCCGTTAGCGTAATTAGTACTTAAAGCGTATAACCCGAACGGAGTAGTAAGATGCGGTGCAAAATAATAATAATAAAAACTGCTCTCAGGATCACATGAAAACGAATATTTTTTGCATGCTTGCGTGAGTCATATCGCACAGTGAACAACCGTGGATGAATAAAGCCCGTGTGAGCCCGGCTCAAGATGTGTCTGTGGGTAAAAAAAGTTAGCAAAATTGTATAATTTATCTGCGTTGTATTTTATTTCTAACATTGGAACTTTCAATTTGATTTTTATATTAACTTTTTAACCTTCTCAGGGGGGTCAACTGACACCCTTCCATGAATCCGCGCCTGGATGACAGACAATATTAAGGTTACGTATCCAAAAAGCGGGCGGGTGTAGGTGATTTGTAGACGAGCAACAATTTTTATAGCTCACGATTTTTATTCATCACATATTTTACACAAGAAAGTTTACTACTTTCTACTTGACTGAATTTGTTTGTGATAACGTACACTATTATTATTATGGTGACAACATTTATTTATATAAAAACCAGAGGGAAAAATATATTAAACGTATTATATTATATGTTACAAAAAAAAGTTAAGTCGAGTATATTAAGTATTGAATAATAAATATAATGAGAGAGAAAAAAATACATGGGAAACATAAAACTATTGAATTCCCATTTCATTGCTAAGCTACCACTGAGTTACTGCAAATACTGCAAATGTAAAAAAAAAACTAGGTTTGTACAGACACATACATAAATTTACATTTTAACTTTTTTATCGACTTTAATTATTGAGTATGGATATAATTATTTAGGATGTTGGTTGCTTGCTAATCACTTCTAACTAATAGTCCAGTACAAAAGTTATGATAAAACTTACCATTAAAAGTAAAACATATCTAGGAACAAATAATAGCTGTTATAATATCAAGAAAAATCTTTGAGAACCAAAGAGTAAAATATAGGTACTTTGTTCACTTTTTATGACAGTTTACATAATAAATAGGAACAATTGTCAATGTACGTGTACATTTTGGCAAATATAACTTATAGATAAAAACTTAACAAAACAATAAAACTAAAAGTAGATGTTTTTTGCGCTAGCACTGATCGATTCGAAATATTATTCTCTCTCACTACAATGAGAAGTACTTGGCTAAATACCAGTATCTAGGGGGTATCTGTAGGACAACAGGACATCCCTCCATAAAGCCAAACTGTTCTACAATAAACAGTACGTATGGTCACCCCAATTATACGCTACTATACCAATTACCTTACATTTCCTGGCATTTAGGTCTTTTTTTTTAGCACTACACTACCCGCTCGGATTGTACACTTATGCATTAAATACGCTAATAGTTTTCGGGATTAGGAAGGCTATATTTAAAGGAAGTGTACTTGAATTTTGCGTGGAGAGAGAGAGAGAGAGGAAAACAATTTTGAAAAAAAGTCCCCCTCAGTACACCCAGCCGAGATTCGAACCCCATCTCCCCGTCATCCCCCATCTAATCCACTGCAAAGGTACTGCCTTAAAACATTCGACCATCAAAGTGGGCCATTTAGGTCTTAGTGAACAGACAAAATCTGAGGATTTTTGGACTTTTCAGAGTGGAAAATTACATATTTTAAACTATGTTTACAAGGTCTATAATATTTAGGATTTTAGAAATTAGTTTTGTATTCGTTGCAGTAAACAACAGACTCTTGTACTGTTTAAGGTTTTATTAAAATTTAACTTAAGGTGTGGCAGAAGGGATCGCGTGTATTTTTACAGTTTTTATAGAATTGCAACCTTTTGGGCAAAATAAATCAAATATTTCTCCAGTAGAAACATAGAGTTTAGTTTTCTGCACATGCTAATATCAACTTATCTTGAATATATGTCAAGGGGGTCCTGGAATTTAGTCAAAACTTTTTAAATAAATAGAAAAAGTTTTGACAAGATTCCAGGACACCTTGACATATATTCAAGTTCTGTTGATATTATCATGTACAGAAAGCTAAACTATATGTTGCTACTGGAGAAATATTTGATTTATTTTGGCCAAAAGATTGCAATTCTATAAAAACTGTAAAAATACTCGCGCTCCCTTCTGCGCAATATCTGATCGGTAATATCTCAGCGACCTAGGCAGCCCCCGTAATAGGACTTGTGTTAGGCGAAATATTTTTTTCAAACAAAGTTTAATAATTGAGACTCGTGAAGTGAAAGTGAATGCGCTGTCTAGTGGTAATATGTATATTAAAACATTGAAATAATAATGATCCTAGGAAGAAACTTAAGAAAATACCAAGAAAGCTGTGTGCAGCACAACTCTTTCACCCAAAAGCCTTGATCTGACCCGGAAATAAAAATTCCTTCCTTGGTAAGAATAATAATTCGGAAGACGAGTGCTACAAACCACATTACTAATGCGGGCCCTATCTTTCACAAGAAGAAATAAAATACACAAACCTTGAAAATTTCCCATATTTTTACAATTAATAGAAAATTAAGAGTAAAAAATGAGGGAAACTTAAATTCATTTTAAAAAACGCCAACTTTTTTTTCACCGCGCCTCACTACCCGTTTGGTATATAGGTGTATAACATAATTACACTAATATGATAGGGATGAGAAAGGTATAGCTTACATTAATTATATCCAATTTGAGTGTAAGAAGAATAAGAAAACAAAAAACAGTATTAGAACAGCCGGCTGGGATTTGAACACAGACCTCTCCATCACCAACAAGCTAGACTAAATGAATATGACATTTGATTCACATGTCCGCAAATGTGGGTAACACAATTCTCGGAGTGTTTTTATTGATGTTAGTATTATTATATCCTCTGTTTACATATTGGCGTCATTTAAAAAGCATTAACACGAACCAGCAACCCACTTCAGTGGTCGTATGGTCTAATGCACTAATCTCGCAGTAGAATATACTGCCGATGATGGGGAGATTGAGGTTCAAATCCCGGTTGGGTGTAATAAGGGTAGTTTTTTTCAAATTGGTTTTCCACTCTATCCTCACGTAAATGTGGGCACACTTCTTATAAATACAACCTCCCTAGTCCTTAAAATTATGAGCGTAATAGTACATAAAAGTATAACCCATAAAGGTAGTAAGTAGTAAGACGCGGTGCTTAAAAAACACACGATTCACAGTAATATGTGAAGTACTAGCGATTCTGACTGAGCTCTCTACAAAGATTACCTCAAGATTTGGATGACCTGGTGGTCTAGGGGTAAGGTGTCAGACTTTTGTACTGACGGCCGGGGTTCAATCCTCGGTCCCGGCACATATTTATCTGATTGTCAAACCCTTCCTTCACCTCCGACAAGACGTGTATTAATCACAACTTGTGAATGTGGGGAATGTCAGGCCTTCATAGCGGCATTATCTAACAAACTTTTTAGATGAAGAGAAAAAATTGTCTTTAAATTCCAAAACACCCTTGAAAGATATTCAAGAAACGTTGATGTTATCATGTGAATAAAATTAAATTCTATGTTTGTAAAGAAACAATATTTGATTTATTTTGACCAAAAAAATATTTTGTCATAAAAACTACAAAAAACGCTGGCTTTTTCTCGCGTCGCCTTCCATTTCACATTAAACGTTAGCGATAAAAAAATTATTTACATTACAAATTTAACTGAGAATGCCAAGGTAAAATAGATATATATTCTTTTGTCTCTATGGAGAAAAATTTAATCGTCTGTTATTTATTTTGAAGGTTTTAACGACTGGTTTATTAATTAAGATGGGAGTGTAGAGGGCGCGATAAAAGGTAAATTTTTATTTTTATGGCCAAAATAAATCAAATATTTCTCCAGTAGAAACATAAAGTTTATTTTTCTTAATATGGTGACATCACCAGTTGTTGAAAATCTGTCCCGAGCATGATGGCATTAAATGAGAAAATTTTTAAATTAAGAGAAAAAGTTGTCATTAAATGCCAGTACACTGTTGAAAGATATTTTTAATAACTATTGAGGTCATCACGTGAAGAAAATTAAATTCTATGTTTCTACTGGATAAATATTTGATTTATTTTATTTTAAAAAAGGTGTTTCTATAAAAACTGTCAAAACACTGGCCTTTACTCTCCTTCCCGATACTCTCACCTTGAAACTAATATTTTATGGTTTGAGCAGCATTTAATAAATATCTTCAGACGTTTAGGTTATTACAATAACGGCCTAAGCATTGAAACCAATTTCTTCAATGCGGATCAATCCCAATTTTACATTTTGTTTATGTTAAAAAAACAATATAATAACAAGGATAAGGTTTTATAGTAAAATAGGTTGAATCTGGAATAAACATGAAAAACATCCAATTATTAAATGATTAAGACGTCCAAAGCATATTTTAAATAAGTGCAGGGTTCCACTAATATTTTAAGGCTTTTTTCCTTCTTTTCTCTTGCACCGCATTCTCCTTGGAATTTTATCTCGCAGTACTTTGTTGCAAAACAACAAAGAATAAGTTCACAAAGTATGAGAAGCTTTTTGTTTTTCATCTCTTAATTTACCCCTCTCCCTACGACCATGCTTCCTCAAATATCACAGCTTCTGAAGGTAGTAAGAATGAATCTTTATAAATTATATTAGTAGACCTAATGGTAATAATAATAGTAATAATTATAATTTATTAAATTATTTTTTCTTTAAAACAAAGCATCACAATAAAACCACTTATATTGCCACTTGATTAATATGACAAGTTTTTACTGTTAACCCGGTGAAATCTTTTAGAAATTCAAACACTAAGGTCACTAATGAATTAATCTTAAGGGTAGAAATGAAAAGGGTAGTTTAGAATAAATGCACCCACATTTACGTGGCGAAGAGATGGTAAGCAGCATACTGATAAATCACGTGTGGAAAAACATCCCTACCCCTTTTCGTCAGCGTGCACTACGATATATTGTAAGTATGATACCTTAGATCGTACATAACACCAGCACTGGTATTATTATTATTATTATTATTATTATTATTATTATTATTAACACCGCGTCTTACTACCCGTTCGGGTTATACGCACTTACGCTAATGTGTAATGGTAGGGTGATTGTGAGATGAAATTGAGGACCTACAGTTTAACGTGGAATCCGAACCACGGTGGAGGCCTGGCATTACACACATTCACAAGATGTCTTGTCAGAGGTGAAGGAACGGTTTGGTAATAAGATAAATCCGTGCTGGGACCTAGGATTGAACCCCGGCCGCCAGCACAGAAGTCTAACACCTTACCCCTAGACCGCCAGGTTGCACTGGTGTTGCTATTCATGAGAAATCATAGTTATTTTCGGTTATTCTTAACTCATCTGCCATCTCTTACATTCACACTTAAATCTCCTCTTACAATCTTTAGCAAAAATGACTCATACACAAGTTTGAAAAGGTAATGAAAATATTACAGTATTGTGTTTCTTGCCCTTTGAAACTTTTTCTATGTAACGAGGCCATTGTGTTTCGTCTTTTCATAAATAATCAAAATCTTACCTTCCTATCTTTTTTTTTTAGTAGAAATAAGGTAAAGCCGCTTTTAACAAAGTTTTAAGCTACTTAAAAAAAACGGACGCGGTAAAAGTTTTCAAAGTGAAAGATAAAAGGATAAAACTAACGAGTCAAAAAACCTATTTATGGTTTTAAACAAAAATGTTTCAGAGATTACCGATTACATTCGCAAGTCGTTCTTCCCCGGAAAAGGTTTGAAGGAAAAGTTGTAGCCATCCGTGGAAAGCTAGCATTTATAATATTTTGCATTCACGCACATCTGAAGTTTGGTATTCGCTATTAGTGAACATACATCATATTTGACACTTTTTATTAAGTAACAAAGCACCATTAAATTCAGAATTGAAAAGAATAGTAGCTATAACATTTAAGAAAACATTATAAAAAAATTTGTTGAAAGTAAGTAGTGTTATTATAAAAGTTAATACTTAGATAAGTTGCTCTAGAATAATAAATATAAGGTGACCTGGCGGTCTAGGGGTAAGGTGTCAGACTTCTATGCTGTCGGCCGGGGTTCAATCTCCGGTCCCGGCATAAATTTATATTATTACCAAACCCTTCCTTCACCTCTGACAAGACGTCTTGTGAATGTGGGGAATGCCAGGCCTCCACCGTGGTTCGGATTCCACGTTAAACTGTAGGTCCTCCATTTCATCTCACAATCACCCTACCATTACACATTAGCGTAAGTGCGTATAACCCGAATGGGTAGTAAGACGCGGACCTAATAATAATAATAATAATAATAAATAAAAAACCACGCCTGATTTAGTTAACATCTAACCATCGTAACAATACATCGTGTTTTTCACAACGACATAAGTAAGTTTGTTTGTTTTTATAATTTATCTTTATTAATTTATAACAGATTAATGGTATTTCACAATAATTATTTTATAACCTTAGTCTTAATTTATCTCCATGCCTTCTTTAATTTAATTTGCAGTATCCATGATTATGGTACCATAGTACCCAAACATTTTGGAATGAAGTAATCCAGCCTCTTTCCAGTGCTGGATATCAAAAAGGAGTAATGGGACACAGATACATATAAGACTTAGATTATTCTACATTACATAAATACTTCATTTAATTTGTTTGGTAGTTTGGCAGATGTTAACCTAAATTTTATTCTTTTATTTATCAACATATCTGGACTTAAGAACATTGTTCGTACCACACTATAGTGTATCTAATATTTTGTATTCATATTTTAATCTGTCAACTTATGTTTTAGACTTTTAATCAACACGTTTGAGATTTATGTTTTAGTTGATGATGCATTATAGTTTTATAGAAATGTTCATATCTTAATATGTTTCTTTACCAAAATTATATTTAAATTATACATTTTTTTGTTTGGTAATTTCACTTAATAGTACATCTACACTTTATTAACGGTTTAATTTATAAATTTATTTGTATCTATTTTTCTAGATCAACTTATTTAAGTCTTAACTTCTACTGTAGTAAATATACTAAAGTTACATTGTAAATAAGAAATTTGTAATACATCATTAATATAAATAACAATATAGGAGTTACTGACAATAATTAGGTGCCGATTTTATTAACAATAAAAATATTACAGCACATAAATTTAAACATTAAAATATTTTTACTAAATTGACAAACAGGTTAACTAAAATAATAATAGAAAAAAGTCATTACGTTGAGTACTAAAGTAACAAATACACCCCCATTTTCTTGCAAGGAGACATATATATGACAGAATAAGTTAGTAGAAATAATTTAATGTATTCATACGTCAAGTAATTTGATCTTCAGCCTCAGTGATAAAACGATACGCACCTAGTAGAGATTGGAGCTTTGGCCTCCTGTGACGCCGACATTCCAGTCCTCGTCCTGTTTGACGCCTTAAGCCATACTGTATGTAACATTACATTACATTGTGTTACAACAGGACCCACCCCATGCTGACATTAACGCATAACTCTCAGTAAATCAAACTACCCGCTCCAATTATTACGACACTAATAGGATCCCTACAATGGTAATCTTCTCTGTTGTAGTTCACGTAGGTTAGGAAGACATAATATAACAATGTTGACCAAGATAGTTTCACTATATAATCCAATTCAATATAATTAAACTGTCCATGTACTTACCAATTGAATCTGCTTACACTAGTAACCTACAAGGCTGGCCTACACCTAGCATCCTAAATTGACGAGTGGGTCAAGTGAGATACGATGTTCCTACAAGACGTCCCGGCACTCCGATTATACTGACGAGTAATGAGCCGTCCAACTTTGAAGACGACTAGAGAATAACTATTCACCTGCCCTCTGATGGTAGGAAGATGAACTACTTTCAAAACATCGGACGATTGAAGAAATAGGCTGAAATTCCGATGGAGCAGTATCAACAAGATGTGTACGTGACTTTTTGAAGCCACCGTTGACGTTGTTATTATTATTAGCACCGCGTCTTACTACCCGTTCGGGTTATACGCACTTACGCTAATGTGCAATGGTAGGGTGAATGTGAGATGAAATGAAGGCCCTACAGTTTAACGTGGAATCCGAACCACGGTGGAGACCTGGCATTCCTTTGACGTTATCAAGCGTGTGTCCAGTTCTCTCACCTTCCTTCCATTGCGACGAAACCCCACTATATAATAGGCTGTACATGTATGCCAAAATGACTATCTGGATAACTACGACCGACAAAGGATCATCGTCTTGGACCTGGACAGTGGCAGGATAAACATTTATATTGTATCGGAATCGTAACTATGGCGATTCATTTAATGGACTCCGATTTATTTTCAACTTTTAGTCTTTTTGTATAAAAAATTTAATATTCTTTTTTCTAAATCTAACTATTTCTACCTGATCATTCTATATATAATGAAACTCTATAATTAAGTATGTCGCCACTTGGGCGCTTAAGTCTTTTTTGAGAATTCATTCATGTAGATAGCCACAATTATTGTAACAACTTACATTGTAACAACACTCACCAACTGGGACATCCAACTGGGTCAACACGCGGCACTAGCTTGACCAGCGACCTCCGCTCTCGCCAAATACAACAATCTGACTGAAGGTGTGTCTACGCCGGGCCGCGATGAAGCTCGACCACGTGTTCGGCCAGCAAAGAAAATGGAAAGAAGAGTTCCGTTTCCGCCTTCGCCGAGCTTCGCGAAGGTGCTACGTGCTTCGATATGCGCCTCGAACTTCACCTCCCCCCTTGTTTGTAATGTTCTCCAACCTTCCCTTCCTTCGATCCGCCCCCCTTTCTGAGAATTATATTTCATATAAATACTAGCGGCACCGGGATCTCAGGTCACTTACTACCCCACCGGCTTGAGGATAAGAGGTGAGGGCAGCGACTAGGTTTCGGGGAATATTA
>CABFVX010002032.1:12567-40893 GCA_902151425.1 Timema shepardi
AATTTACCTTTTTCCTTAATTTACAGTCTATCTCATATTAGAGATATTAGGGGGGGGGGGGGTTGCATTATTAATTATTTTAAAATTTGAACGAATTAAATTTAATGTGTTTGAAATTGTGGATAATTGTATTTATATTTTGTAAACATCGAGGTAACATTTCTTAATATGATTTGCATATTTAAATAACGTAAAGTAAAGTAACCATTATTATTTTTGTATTAATTATGATATTAACTTTTGCATATTTAATTATCTTCTTCCAAAGTTGTCTTAATAGGACATTTGCGTTATTGTTTGTTAAAGGAAATAACGTTTAGTTTTTTAATTCTGAGTCAGGATCAGATAGTCCCGGGGGAGTTTGACTAAAGTCTGTTAGCCAAACTCTCGCGTTATGTAAACTCTCTTGAATAAGATTTACTTGTAAAGTTAACGTAATTTGAAGCTTCGTTCTTTGTATGTAAAGAAACCTTTGTAACAGTTTCAAGGTGCCCATTAGGCGCTTATATAGAAATTATATATCATACTGACGGATGATATTATTATTAATCTATTGTATTAAATTCTACCCGTATTGTTGTGTCCCTTAAAGACTGAACCATCAGAATAGTGAATGGATTTCAAGTTCGTCTCTTTCTTGTAAATATACCTGCGCAACTTTAATGATATAAAGTTGTTGTCTATAAGTTTGATTTTCAACACAACTCATTTTGATATAATGAGATCATGGATAGTTTTCTGCGCTATTGTTATTGTTTTGAATAAACCGCTCTTATTGTTGCTTTTAAATATTTATAATAATTTCCCTTGTCACATGTTCCCTAGATTTCACCCACTCCCTTTTATTATATTCACTGGTCGTATTATAAAATGATTCAGAGGGGGTGTTACAATACGACTACCAGTGGGGATAATTTGAATGTTAATTTTCAAGCAGTCGTAAAGCATTGCAACTAGGGATTATTATTTTAAATTAATTAATATGTCAAGCTTAATATTTTAGGCCACGTGACTACTAGGAAGTACATCTTTAAATTCAACCCATTAAGAAGATTTAACCTTTAAATAAGTAGTCAGGGAAATCATTAGGGTGGGCCACTTGGACAATTTTTTTGGGGTACAATCACAGTGAGCCTGACACATTAGACAGTGTGACTATACCCTATCTTCAATAGGAGTTCAGGTAAGTGACAGCAGAAGTTACTAGATATACTCTCAAGCATCCATGTGCCAAACCATCTGATCCGCAAGGTCATAAGCTGATTTGCTGTCACTTTCAGAAACCAATAGTTTCACAACAAACAATTTGTTTTTAATTGTGTTCTCCTTTTAACCATTTTAACATCTCCATATAAAACCTATAATGAATTAGAATAATAAATGACTAGATTTTAAGCAAACATAACGGCTACCTGCACTGGAGGCAAGAAAGCGCTCTTAAGACGTCAGGTTGGTAGGATACTGGGTCGCCCGCCGAGGTTTTAGGCTCAGCCGGGGGCGCTTGGATAGTTTTTCCATCCTCTCCCACGCTAATGCGTGTGTACTTTCCTTAAAACCCCCACTTAATCTTATAGATAAATTCGTTGATAAGCATGGGATTAATCATACTATTAAAATATAAAACTAAGGTTGCAATTTTTTTATTTTTTTATTTAGCCATGTGAGGAATGCCAGGCCTCCACCGTGGTTCGGATTCCACGTTAAACTGTAGGTCCTCCATTTCATCTCACAATCACCCCACCAAACAATCACCCCACCATTACACATTAGCGTAAGTGCGTATAACCCGAACGGGTAGTAAGACGCGGTAATAATAATAATAATAATAATTTATTTAGCCTTGCGTCTTACTATGCGCTCCGGTTATACGCTTAAGTACTAATTACGCTAATGTGTTAGGAATTGGGCAGGTTGAATTTAGATTAAGTGAACCAGCATTTGCGTGGAGGGAGAGTGTAAAACCACCCCAGTTCACCCGACTGAGATTCGAACCTTAATCCTTCCGTCCTTGGCAATCTAGCTCAAGACGAAACTAGCACGTTAGCTAACTAGGCCACTGAAGTGGGTTTGTTCTTATTGTTTAGGTTTATTTTAAATCATATTTGTCTCATTTTATGACATCGTAAAGAGACATAGTTTTGAATGCATTTACCATTTTAGAACTTGTTAAGTAATAAAAGTTAAATATATTATATTTTTAGCCGTTTTCATGGTAAGCGCTGTATTAAAAGGAGGGTTAGTTTTTTAAAGTAGATTTTCTATGCTACCTAGTAACCACGGAACCTCAAACCAAACCAGAAAAAAAGGTGAAAAAATAAAATACAGATTACGTCACCTATTTCCATGGTCCATTCATTGAACAAGCGAAGGCCAGACTCCTTACCTGCGAAAAAAAAAGAAGAAAAAGATTGTAAAAGTATCAGTTAAAACTGTTTTCTTAAATCAAACACTGTACTAAACGTAGCGAAACAGCAAATTTCACAGCTAACAACACCAAGAGCACATGAAACAAGGAAAAAATATTCCACTATGCAAGAACACTTACATTTATTTACAACAGTTTTACACCAATAAATATTGTTGTAAGCATTGATGCATATAGAAATTTATGTGGGGTGTTGGGTGGGTCATACATACAAGTCTGTATTCAATCCATTATTTCTATACTTTTTTACCATTTTTAAATTGTAAAGACACTTTTAATGCGTATAATGGTTTACCTTTTGAGTATATTGTCGTAAACCTGGTGTTCAAATATATTTCTTATATTTAATTATTTTTGTGTGCATAAACTAAACAAGTAGAACGTTTTTAATTATTGTTTCTTATCATCGCGTTTAAGTTGTATTAGTAGTAGCAGTAGTAGAAGTAGTAGTAGTAATAGTAAGGTTTATTGGCCCGTCGACACAATGAGGTCATTAGGGCCTTAAACGATATTAAAACATAATAAAATCCCTAGAGACATAATAACCAATTCACTTTTCAGAGTCGGCAAGTGGAAGAACAAGAATAAAAAATACACGTGTATCTTAAAATTTGTATATATTGTGAAAATAAAACTCAATATGAGATACCCATTTGAACACTCTATGGGAGTGATCAAATGGACTATAAGTATAAAGTGCTAGAAAAACCACAGGTGTATACATTATATTAAAAATACAGAACAAACATATTAAAATATAAAATGTTAAAAATACAGGACAAACATTTTAAAATACAAAATGTTTAAAATACAGGACAAACATTTTAAAATACAAACGGTTATAAATACAGAACAAACATATTAACATATACTAAAAAAGTTAAAACGACAAAACAACTTATTAAAGTACAATGAAACTGTTTAAAAAATTCTCAATATTAGACATAATCCAAATTAGGTCCTTTATAAAAGTGACTCAAATGGCATTTAAAAGATTCGTCTGGCATGTAAAATGGAGCAAACAAATAACTCTATCAGAGCTATCGTGCAATAAAAACCGTAGGTCACTTTCAAAAGCAAGAGCTAGGCGAATAGGAGCATGTTTGCGACACTCCATCAAAATGTGGTTAACACTAAGGGGAGCATCGCAAAGCTCACACAGTAGAGGTGAATCCCCTCTTAATAAAAATCCATGAGTCAGAAATGTTGCCCGGCGTGGAGTCTTGTCACGATTACCTCCTCTCTTCTAGGCTTTCGTATACAAGAGGTCCATCGCCACGCACCGTCCCTGATGGACCGCAGCTTGTTCTGAGCAGGAGTCGTGCCAGGTGTGTAAGACTCCACGTCGAACATAACCCTTCAGGTCTAAAAACATGACACCCCAACTCACCTCAGTAGGGAGATGAACCACCTCCTTGGCTGCCTGGTCCGCCAGTTAATTTCCTGAGAGACAAGCATGACCAGGAATCCAGCAGAAGGCGAGCCGGGTTTTTGATAGATCAATTTTTAAAATTTACTCGTGTATCATCTGCACGATTGGATTCCAGGAGTACAAAGTGACAATGCCAACAGAGCACTTACGGAATCCATGTAGATGAGAGCGGAACGGCGAGAATTACAATATACAAAACACAAAGATTTAAAAATAGCGTATAGTTCTGCCGTAAAAAACACTGGATTCACAAGTTAAGCCCAATTTAAAATTATTTACCACCACAACAAAGTAGCATCCCACTGAGGCCCCACATTTCGAACCATCCAGGTGGATATGCTTAAAACCCCGAAAGCGAGTGGCGAAGAAATTGTTAAAGGTCCTCTCATATATAATCGACGAGGTGGTCGCTTTAGGGAACTTGGCAAGATCAAAGTGGCATTGAGGCAGAGGTCTCTTCCAGGGAGAAACTCGACCTGGAGATGTAGGGATAGCCTTTGGCAGGATTATTCCGCACGTGTCAAAATCTATAGCGTCCGGATCCCAACCGGCCTTGTACTACGCCATTTGGTTTCATAAAGGACACGGTTGGGTGGATGGAACACAGGAGGGTAAGCAACATGCTTTGGCATGCAGTGTGGTTTTAACACGTAAGATGCCAGGAGATAGGACCACCAGTAAGAAAGAGCTGGATCACCATCGTCACAGATTCTAACGACTGGACTGGTACGAAAAGCAACAGTAGCCAGTCGAATGCCAGTGTGGTGGACATTATCTAGCATCTTTACCGCCAAAGGTCTAGCTGAGCCATACACGAAACTGCCATAATCAAGTTTTGATCTTACCAAAGCCATAAAGAGGCGCATCAAGGTTTCCCTATGAGCACCCCAAGACTGACCACTAACCACCTTCAGCAAATTCAGTGCTTTGACATACCTCGTATTCAAGTCTTTATGTGGGGAATCCAAGATAGTTTAAAATCAAATAAAAGTCCCAGGAACTGGTAAAACAAAGTGGTTCATTATAATATTGGGAGCTGGCTGTATTCCGCGTAATTTATGGAAGTGGACGACGGTCGTCTTGACTGCGAAGAAGCGAAAGCCATCACTCGATGCCCACATCCATAGATTGTTAACAGCTAGTTGTATTTGCCATTTAGCCCTGTGGAGAACTGCAATAAATTGCGTAGTCATCCACGAAAAGGCATGGACAGACAGGTAAGCGCACGTTATCGACAATGCTATTTATCGCAATGGCAAACAACGTACAACTCAAAGTACTGCCCTGAGGCATCCAATTTTCTTGTATAAAATCATAGGATAAGGTATTGTTTATCCTTACCTGGAAGTGTCTATCTGATATAAAATTATCTATAAAAACAGGGAGGTTCCCTAGTAACACACAATTAGAAAGTCTTTAAAATGCAGTACTGCCAAGTGGTGTCGTAAGCCTTCTCAAAATCAAAGAAAACCACCAAAAAGATACTGTTTATGGAGAAAGGCTTTACGCGAACAACCGTCTAAAGATGGACGAGATTATCCACCGTGGATCGGCTACGGTTAAAACCACATTGAATATCAGATAGCAGATTGCGGGATTATAAATACCATATAAATCGTTTATTTATGATTTTGCCAATATGTTGTATACACAACTAGTTAAGACTATAGGTCTAGATCTAGTTGGCTCCAATTTATCCTTACCACTTTTATATAAAAGGATAATGGTTTCTTGCCTCCAAAGTGTTGGGGACTGATGAGATTCCCAAACACTATTGTAGAGGTCCAAGAGAAATGCCCATCCATCAGGGGGCCATTGACGCAACATTTCGGTAAGCGAGGCGCCATCAGAATTTGGCAGTACGCTACTAGTGGACAGTAAGGTGTCAGCTGTGACAATGATTTCGGCCATATCGTATTTGGGGACAACCTGAATAATACTCGGATTGTAGACCAAGGGTTATCCCAGTTGGTACTACCACTTAAGGCCCTGATGAGAGGCCCCATGAGATGCTAGACATGACAACCCTCGCATGTGGCATCGCCAAGAAACAGGTAATCGCAGCAAGTGGGTGCAGGACAGTGCTAATTTTACATCCGGGCCTTCATGAACGCAACCGATCTTTTCTCAAAGTAGGGTAGCTGGTTATTGTCACCCCTAAGGCCCTTCTACTAAGATATTACAACCGGCGCACTTTCATGAAGGAGCTCAAAAGAAGTGGTATCTAACAATCATCTCAGAGCCGTGTTAGATGTCAAGGTCGCCAATAAAGAGGCCTAGAAGTTTCCGTGCAGGCTTGACCCGCAAGGAAAGATAAGAAATAGGTAAGGAAAGAGAAAAAGAAGGGAAATAAAGGAAAGAGAGAGAAAGGGAAGGAAGAAAAGGAAAGGTATAGGATAGATTTGTCCTGCACGAGGTACGTCCTACACAGAAGCCTCCACTTTTAAGTTCCTCCTACAAGAATCAGGGGTTACTGCGGGACTATTCTAAACTCCGTTCCGCAGGGGGAGCTATGTTGTAAGTTGTAACTATTGCGTTAAAGATAATAAATACAGAATTTAGAGGAAGTGTAGTTGTATTTCCATGGAGGAAGAGTGGGATAACATTAAGAAAAAACACAGCACATCTGACCGGGAGTCAAACGCTAACCTCCTCATTACCGGTAAACCATATGTAGCGATATTTACATAATATATACCACGCTACCACAGGCATGATTAAGATAAAAATGTAATCACAAAAAGACAACAACAAAATAATAAAAGAACAGAACATGTGTCGCGATGTCTAATATCAACATAACTTAAATGTTCCGACCGAAATTAGTGCCCAATGTCTTACATTTTAAAAAGAGTTCAGTGTTAAAACAAAATAAAGGATGACCGAACAATAAATCTATTCCGTGAAGTATTCCTGTTGTATTTATGTAAATACTCGAGTGTGGACCACTTAAACAACTGTGTGTGTTGAGAGAGAGACAATCTCTAACAGCATCTCCTGATGGGAATACCGCGTGGCATTCCTCACAGATGTCTTCTTGATACTTCCTAGCAACAAACATACGAGTCTGACGCACCAGCTCAGTTGGTAGCGTGTCTGCCTATTAAACTGGCATAGCCGAAAAATGTTTCAGTGTTAACATTTGTGTTTCTACCTTTCACAGTGATAAATTAATGGCTGTGGGTTTGGGTGCTGTGTCTGTTCTAGATTTAAGCTAGTTTATAAGTTGTGTACTTATATAATCAGTCGTATCAGAAAGTGCACTCTAAATATCTCAAATAATAATAACAAGAAAAGAAGAAGAAACAAACACGTGGTCAACTATCAAGTCGATAGTCTTAGCCGAATGGTTAAAAGAACAACCTAAAGTTCAATTTTCATACGAAAGGTCTTTCAGAAAATACACACATAATTTATTCCTGTCAACGTTGAAAACACCCGCTTCAGTAGCCGCGTGGTCTAACGCGCTACTCTCGCAGTAGACTAGACTGACGATGACGGTGATATCAAGGTTAGAATATAGGTCAGATGTACTGACGATAGTTTTTACTAAATGATTTTCCACTCTCCCTCCACACAAATGTGGGCACGCTTCCGGTAAATACAGTATTCCTAATTCCTAAAACCATCAGCGTAGTTTTTACATAAGCGTATAACCTGAAACGTTAGTAAAGGTCGCGGTGTTAAAAAAAGATCTACAAATTATTTATTAAGCGCGTGCATCACATGCCAATCAACTATGCGATACAGTCGGCTAGAAATTGTAGATCTAAATACTGAACATTGTTGAAATATAAATGCTATTTGGATAAAAACTGCGTTGAAAATACTGTTTTTGACCATTTTAAAATGGCTTCACAGATAACCACTGTCCACAAATCTTCATTCTGTCATAATAGGGACATAGTGTAGTTACTAACAAGAAACTTTATCGCTTTGTACCCCATCGTCACCGAAGATTATTATTATTTTTATTATTATTATTATTATTAGCACCGAGTCTTACTACCCGTTCCGGTTATACGCACTTACGCTACTGTGTAATGGTAGGATGATTGTGAGATGAAATGGAGAACCTACAGTTTAACGTGGAATCCGAACTATGATATAGGCCTGGCATTCCCCACATTCACAAGTTGTGATTAACACACGTCATGTCAGAGGTGAAAGAAGGGTTTGGCAAGTCACCGCAGAAATTGTCGAGTAATCATTCAAATAAGAATTCACAGCACACATTTCTGGCAGACCTTGGTCTTTTCTTTTCCCTTTTACTCCTCCGATATCTCGAGCGAACCGGGAGCCGAGTTGGGTCTGCTATTATGAACGCTCTTTAACACGGTATCTAAAACAAAATTAAATGTACAAATATTTATATACGTGTAAAATACATAGACCCAATCCAGTAACACAATATCGATTATCTCAAATTTGGTAACAGTGTTTCTAATAACTTGTTACTTTGGAGTTCTAAGAAAATACTTGCTATCCACCTTATTATATGGTGTGGACTGGTGGGTCTCAGATTGCAGACATTTTTTTATTGCCGAATATCAGAGCCAAACTGAAAGAACTTTGTTTTATTTTTCTCACTTCATTGTTTATGCAACTTATAAATATCGTGCATTTTGTAGAAAAATTTGATACGGTAAAATAAACAACGCGCTCGTTAACAGTCCAATTTTCTTAGGAAAAATACTATCTGACATTTATAAAAGCTACTAGATCTACTTTCACATATTCATAAGTCAGGTCATGTCAACTGTAACTGACACGTTTGAAATATATTATAAATACATATCAAATAACACTTAGCAAAATCCATTGGAGATGATCTTGAGATCATACGAAATTGATATGTAGGCTACATGTGTTATGCTGGGAAATAATGATGTAAGCCTCCTGCTTCTGGTTCGGATCTTTAAAGCTCCGAACAGAAAGCGGCATTGGAATGTGATGGCTTTATAGTGGTATTGTTGAGAGCTTTGGTTGAATGTATAAATAAAACATCTTCAGTCTAAAAACAACAGTACAGTGCAATATATGCAATTGTTCGTGTGTTTTTTAATATACATTTTTAAGTGAGCTTTATGGCCACAAATACATTCTTGTTTGGCATTCCAATTAGATTACAAGAATGTTATTTAAAAATAAAATAATAAAATATTCGTAAATATAATCGTTGTGCTGGTTTTCAACTGAAGGTGTTTTATTTTTCATTCAACTCTAGCTCTCCACACTAACGCTATGAAAGCCATCACAATCACATTCCATTATTTATTATATCTGAAAAATATATGGCTCTACAAAGATACCATATAAAAGTGTGGCAGTAGTAAGTTTAGAAATTAAAAGTAGCACTTAGTATTTTTTTATCACCACTTTGATATGTTAATTAATAATTACAAAATGATACAAAACTATATGACATTGTCAAACGTGTGTTAATTCCAATGTGATATTATTATTACCATGTCTTACTACCCGTTCGGGTCATACGCACTTACGCTAATGTGTAATGGTAGGGTGATTGTGGGATGAAATGGAGGACCTACAGTTCAACGTAGGATCCGAACCACGGTGTAGGCATGGTATTCCTCACATTCACAAGTTGTGATTAATACACGTCTTGTCAGAGGTGAAGGAAGGGTTTGGCAATCACAATGTGATATTAAAGCATTAACTGGAAGTAAGTACCTTAATATGACAATTACTATAAATAAATGTTGATTCAAAACCGTACAAATCTATGGGATGATCACAATCTTAAAATTCATAAAGTTTTACTAAAAGTGATTGGATCCCTATTAGATATATGGTACCTTCCAAACAAATGACCGCCTTACTATGATTTTTTTTATTGTTAGTTTGACCATAAGTGGTTTTGTCTCGCAAGTAATATTTCATCTCGTGATCTCATCCATATGAAGAATATTTTTAGGACATGTAAAAATAAAATGTAAAATAGTCAACATTGACACCATAATATGTCAAAAGTGACTCGTGCATAACTCATGGAATGACGTTTTAATATATTATAGATAGATTTAGTAGCTTTTACAACCGCGAGAAAATATTCTTCCTTTATAGATACCACTAAATTATTTAAACAAACACTATAAAAACAAACAATAGCTCGTAACAGAAATGTCAACAGAGTCGTTATTTTTAATTAATTGGTTTGATATTTTTAATTAATTTCCTTATTAAGATGTTTTTAATACTAAGTGATGGTTAGTTTGATTACTTCAATTAATTTATATAATCGAATTAAACTAAATAAAGAGGATGAATTTTTAGTAGCTTGAAAAATATTATTAACCTGTTGAACGTATGTGTAGGCCCCAGTTCTACTTTTGTCACCACATGTCACCAACCGTTCGGGTTATAAGCCTCGGTGGCGTAGTTGGCTAACGCGCTTGTCGTGTTGAGCTTAACTGCTGAGGACGGGGAGATCGAGGTTCGAATCTAGGTCGGGTGAACTGGGGGTGGTTTTTCCTAAATGGTTTTCCACTCTCCCTCCACGCAAATGCGGGTTCACTTCCTCTAATTCAACCGTCCCAATTCTTAATCCATTAGCGTAATTAGTACTTAAAGCGTATAACCCGAACGGGTAGTAAGACGCAGTGCTAAATATTATTATTATTATTATTATTATTATTATAAGCATATGAACTAACTAGGGTAATATGTTAATAAAGTGGCCGGCTGCATTTAGAAGTGTATTTGCGTGGAAGAATAGTGGAAAACCATTTAGGAAATCCCGCTTCGATGTCCGCGTGGTCTAACACTCAACTCTCACAGTAAAATAGACTGCCGATGATGGGGAGATTGAGGTTCGAATCTCGGTCGGGTGTACTGAGGCTGGTTTTTACAAAAGGGCGTCCCATTATCCCTCCACGCGAATGCGGGTACACCTCTTATAAATATAACTTTCTCATTGCTAAATATTAAAACGCGGTGACAGAAAAGATTTTTTTTTTTTAATTAGATAGTACATCCGAGCTTTATCTCTCCGTCATGGGCAGTCTGGTCTATTACGAAAGTGACGCCTTAGACGGTTCGACCACCGAGTCGGATAAAAAATACCCAGTTAATGGGGTGGGGGTTGCGCACGGTAGGGTTGAGAGATGCCAGTGTGTGACCTAGGTTTGTTTGCCCGTGCCTAATGGAGCCTCTGGGAGAAAGACGCGCGGTGGAAGTGATGTCTTGCAGTTCTCTACTGACCATAGCGAGAGAGTCCGGAATGCTCGTTACTTCGTGTACACGGCCCCTTCCAAACCAAGAACACGTGTTCGCTGGTATCCCACACACGTGGGACTATGAAAGCGCGGCTCTGTTCCCTTCCTCACTGACTTACAACTTACAACATATTACAGATCTGGCCGTAATTCAATGAGAGCCTCGTGTAGAGTTCCGCTTTACACACACACACATGAGCTATCCAGCTTCAGTTAAGACGCGGTAGGAACACCACTTTAACAAATGCAAGCATAATGTATTTAGGTTGAAAGAGGATACTATAATCCGCCGCTGGAGGCAATACACTTATCCAAGAAACTCAATTTGTGTCCATTATATATAAACTATTATTTAAACTATAATATTATGCGTAGTAAATATTTACTTTATTTATATATCATATATAGTATTTAGTATTATAAAATAATTATATAAATTATATTCTATATATATTTATAACTAACACAAACTTATTATTTTGGTATAATGTGTGTAGGCCTATAAAGATGTGGATGCGGGTTTGAAGGGAAAGGGGAGGGGTGGAGGGGGCAGGCAGAGAAAAGCTGTTTAAAGGGTCTATTGATCTTTCTGTTTTACATTGATTGGCCCTTTTCATTCGGTGCGGAAATGCAGAGCTATGGGAACAAACCGTTATATACAAGAATGTTTATTGTTTTGCAATTTTCTTTTCGGAAACGGTTTGTTCAAGAATAGAAGCATGTTGATTAAGTTATACTTTTTTAAATACACAACTCCTATATAAATTTAACAGTGACCAAATATCGATGACTGCCATTTTTCAATATAAAACTACCGGCTTCAAACCAACAAATAAGAAAATGTAACAATTACAAAACAGTGATACCTTATCTTAGAAGGGGTGTTGAAAATATTAATATAAAAATTTCACTCATTCTCGAGAAAACTGATATTTCCAAACGTGTAATTTTCCCGCGAGATCTGTCCGGTAGCTAACGCAGTCTATGGTTCCCGTGATCCATCTGTTCTTGTTGGCGCGGAAGGATACTTTGGTTGGTTGTGAAGCCACGACATGCCTTTCACCCTCGCACCCACCATCCTACAAAATAGATTTTAGACTTACACTCGTCAGGGCCAAGGGCCTTAATAATGTTCATCTGTGCCAAGACGTAATATAAACGGTTTTAAACAATTATACTCTTTTATGTTTGGTAATTATGTTATTTATAATTCATACCCCTCTTATAAAAATATTCTGAATTAGCCTTTGTATGTGTTTGTATAGCAATATGTATAAAAATGAGCACAAATTGGGACAAATTGCATATTCTATCTCCCCTTATAACTTTCAAATATCGTCATATCGAGTTGTACAAATTCTCTCTCACCACCACCACCACCACCACCACCACCACCATTCAATGCTAGTGGTTTTGAAGAAGAGAGAAACAAATAAAACTAAGAGAAACAAGGCACCAGATGGGTAAATCGAAAGGGCGGTTCCGTTTTATAGCTTAGCAAACAATCCCATCCAAACTTATCGTCTTTTCTCAGCGATCTTGAAGGAGATTTCGATTCCCTTTTACTGTCCTCGTTCTATAAAATATAGTTTTACTTTCTCATGTAAAGAACGTATTGTATTTTTTATTATTATTATTTAGCACCGCGATTTACTATCCGTTCGGGTTATACGCTTTAAGTACTAATTACGCTAATGGATTAGGAATTGGGAAGGTTAAATTAGAGGAAGTGAACCCTCATTTGTGTGGAGCCAGAGGGAAAACCATTTAGGATAAACCACCCCCAGTTCACCCGACCGAGATTCGAACCTCGATCTCCCCGTCCTCAGCAGTCGGGCTCAACAAGACTAGCGCGTTAGCCAACTACGTCACCGAAGCGCGTTAACGTATTGTAATTGCAAACATTATCTGCTTTGAGATTATGATGAATCTTGAAGTTTTATGTGCCCCTGAACCCAAAAGAGTGAGGGTTACAATTCTGACACATATGTCCTTGAGGCTATAGGCGATACAGTTTGGTGGCTTTTGTTCAAACTTTTTATTTGGGGGTTATATGGCCATATTTCGGGGGGTTCTTGATTTTGATTATATCGCTCAAATTAAATGTAGTTTACTTAATAATGATTTTTGAAAATTCTAAATTTTCCAAAAATAGTTATAAAGTTTTTGTCCGAAATGTACATCATGGAGTTTTTGACATGATAAATAACACTTTATGCTTGGTTTTCGAGGGATAATCTCGTCTATAGGTGGTTTACCGACAGCTAATTTCGTAAAATTTGAGGTTTTTCAAGAATTACCCTAACATTCGTTTGGAGGTAGTTTACTAAGATGAACAAAAATGCGTATAGCTTATTTATCTAATATAAACTATATAGTTTTAGAAGAAACAAATTAAAAAAGTATTAATGTTTCAAATATTTCGAAAACAAAGTAATAAAGTTTTGTAAACGATAACTATGTGAATCCAAATGTTCAAATGTATATTTTGATATAAAATGTTATTATAATGAAATGTTACTAACCTCTTGAACTGATTAAAAAACTCAAGCTTAGTTTACTTTTTTATTTGATAAGTTATGTTAAAACGTATGCAACAAAAAGTAAACACTAATCAACTGTGACATGTGATGTTATATACATTTCAATATTATCAAGACATATTATCTTAAAGCTGTCACTACATCATTATTTTAAATAAAATATGGACATAATAATAGTGTGTTTTTTAAAATCAATTAAAAATACATTACAATAATTAATTAACGGTAAGAAACAAAGATACTGGAATTGAGTTAGTTTACACTTTATATTTTTCCAAAACAGTTTAAATCATTAAATGGATGGTTTTCTGATTAAAGCGCTGGCTGAGTAAAAAATAGAATATAACTAGTTTCAAAATAGATTTGAACCAGCGATCAAAGATTCTGATTCGAATAAAACTTGGAAGTTATGGAAACCTTCAAGTTTAGTAGTTCTTTTCAAATAACAACGCTGACCCAATATTTAAGTGAAATGAAGTTTTTATCTTAGCAGAACCATATTTGCAAATATATTATTTATTTGTTTATTTTATGTTTATTATGAGTTTACGTTAACATGACGTAAGAGTTTAAGAACTGAATTCAGCAAGATATACCATTATTTCTCAAAGTTGGGAAGTTCTTCATTTATAACTTGTACTGAAAATCATCCGGTTAAAATGTTTCCTTTTAAAACTATAATTACAAGTCTATATATGTATGAAGTCATACAAAATAGTTTTAAATTCATATCTGTAAAAATCAAACTCGTGAACTATTACAAGTTTTTATCAATATTCAACCTAAGCGCAACAATTGATTGGCAAGATATTAGATACCACGGTAGGACTGTAGGGAACGTAAGTTAAGGAAAGTGTTTTTGCAGTTTCTTAGCAACATTTTTATGACAAAAATAAAAATAAAATATTTCTCTAGTATAAATATGGAGTTTAATTTTCTTCGCACGGTGATATCAACAGTTGTCAAATATCTGCCAAGGGTGTCCTGGAATTTAATGACAATTTCTATTCGTTTAAAAAGTTTCTCATCTAATACTGCCTTGTTTATGGCAGATATTCAACAACTGTTGAAGTCGCCATCTGAAGATGTTCTATATACAATGGCTAAATATTTTAATTATTTTGGACACAAATTATTTTGTTATTAAAACTTCAAAAATGCTGACAGTGAATATAAACATTCTCCTTACTACAAAATATGTTTTTCAAACATTTCAAATTAAGATTTAAAAAAATTATTCTCGTTAATATTTTAGTTATAAAGGAGCACTTACAAAACACTTTTTTTTAAATGCACCACGCCTTTTACTACCCGTCCGAACTAAACCCATATTACACACCAATGATGAGGCAGTGAGGAGAAAAGGTATGCGTGCACTTGCCCGAATCGGACGGGCTACCCGCATCGGATTTTGGTATTCCTTACATTATTCTTAATGAGACTGCCTTCCTTACCTATCCGCATCGTATTAGGATATCGGCATTGCCTATAAGAATTCTGGGAGATATATTAAAATCCGATCTACGCGGTCCGTGCGGATGAACATCTTCTGGAATGTTGTGTAGTACACGCACTCCCAACCATTCCCACCTTTCTCATTCGGAATTCCCAGCTTTATTCCCTTTGGTTACTTTAGAGATGGGCAGCTGTTGGGATCACTTCAAAGTGATCTATTTAACTGAAATAAACAGTTCATTAAATAGTTAAATAGTTCGTGAACTACTTCTTTTAGTTCAGTCATTCGCGAAATTCATCGTTCGTAATCGATAGAAATACAGCGGGTAGTTTAGTCGTTCGCGACCGACCTACTAGGACTACATCTTTCAGTTTAGTTTTCCGCCAGTTCAAGAACTACCTCTTGTGAAGGAGTTATTACTTTCCCCTCGCATCATTAGTTACATTATAAAGGTCTGCCGTATGAAGAACGTTTTTTAAAGTTTGTTTAAGTGTGTTCACCTATCAATAACTTGTTATTTTTGTTAAAATAACTGTGATAAGCTTAAAAACAAAATACTTAAATAAGATAAAAGGCATATTTATGATCAGAAAAATAATACTTAAAAGTCGAATTAGATTAGTTACAACAGCGCCAGCTGTTAGAGTGATGATAGCTTTGGGTGTTGCAGTAAGAGCATTTGTTTCTAGAAGCAAGTCTATATTCATTCTAATGACCACCCATGTCAGAGATGTAATCATACATATTAGGACATACAAAAGGTGACACGATTAAACTGAAGGATAGATGTTTGAGATTCACCTCCTTCGGAAACCCGAATGCTCCGGATGCGGTGGACACTAAATAAATCCGATTCATGCGGGCTAGTGGACGCTTACCTTAAGGTAGAATTTAGTGGGGAAATATCCGATTTTACGTAGCTGGAGGGTGTGAAACAATTCATCAAATAAAACACCAAGACAACATTCGTCAGGATTCGTGCCCCATCAATGGTAAAACAAATTAGACGAGGTTTTTGCCCCCCGTTCCTACCGATGCGTGTGAAAGAGAATCGAAAGTGTTGTTCGCCTCACCTCGTGGATTACCAGGGCATCTCTTGAAAAGTTGGTTTGTTAAACAGTTTGCCATGTTACCCATTCCCGATAAGAGGCTGCAAGCTCCCAACATTCGGAGCACGGAAAGAGCAGCGAGCTCTGTGGTACTTCGGAAAAACTTTTAGAGCCATTTTACACGAGCGTTTTCATGGGGCTGAAGTCGACCACCAAAAGTAGTCCCAATGTCACCGGATCATCCACTTCAGTAGTCCAACCCAGCCACATTTTGGGGTCGAGCCAGAATCAAGATGTGGTTGAGCCAGCCTCAAATGAACTGAAGATTCCCACGCTTGACAAGGGTAATTCGGTCATTCATAGTTTGGATTCTGACAAAGAGGCATTATTACTTTTAGTGCTCCTCCAACGACGCAGGAGAAGGAAATCACGAAGGTTCAGGGTACATACCATTGTTGGGGTACGGCTACAATCTGGGCAGTTTCACACTCTATAGTCCATACCATGAACTTTGAATTTATCCGGATAAGTTTTTCAAGTTCTCAATGCGAAGTTACTGTGAAACACTCCACAAATTTTCTCCCACGCTTTAATCTTCTCGATTTGGTTGCTGTATATATATATATCACTAGTATAGTTCCAAATCGTGGGTTCAACTTGGATCTCTGCGATGAACGTGTCTGTGTCGAATGGTTCCATCATGTGGTCTGACAAAACATGCCGCCAAAATGTGGTTGATAAGATAAGTGGTCCGTATGAAAAGGGAAACGGCCTGTGGTCTGGCGACAGCCGGTAACAACGGTTCACATGGTGTCAAGAAAAGCGCCCGTGTGAAAGGGGGACGTACTCTTTCCACTGCGAGAGAACGGCAGTCAACCCCACAGGGACCACGTTTTGTGGTCGACTTCAGCTACACGAAAACGTTCGTGTAAAAGGGCCCTTACGACTTATCCCTTGTATTTTGAAGAACACGAAGATCGTTTGGACACAACTTTAATACAAATATTACGTCTGAGAGGTTTTGTTTCCAAATGTATCCAATGTAACCCATGAGAATAGCATATTTAAACTTTAAGTCAATTTTTTTTTTTACCTGACTAACACAATTAGCGCAAATTAAAGACTAAACTTTTTAAAACTTTACATATTTTATTCTTTTATATGCGCTCTTTACTTGGTGTTCTTGAGGGTCGGGGGCGGGGTTGAGGAGGATGTCATAATTATCTACCCGGTTAGATGATGAGGGGTGTACCGTAACGTGTCTGCTCACCCAGCCTTTTCCCTGAATTGATTAGTGTTTTTAATAACAGGGTTAGGTAAACATAGGCGTTAATAATAGGACAATCTAATGGGTTAGGCAAGGCGCACCCAATGTGGATTTGAGCCCCCGACTTTTTACGCCTACGGCAAACAATTGCAATGAGAACCACTTAGACCAAGTGTGCCAAACTCGTTTAATCGTCCATAGGGGCCACATTGAAAAATGGAAAATACTGAGAGGGGATAGGGGCACATTAAAAAAATTAGTATTGTAATTTGGTTTGTAAAACTAATTCAAATTTATTATTATAAAAAAGAAAAGCATATGCTCCTATATGAAACAGCAAGAAACACCCTGTATATTTTTTTAGCCAGAAATTTGGCTCCTATTTTTGTATCATTGGTTGTCGAGCCTTAACTCACTTTGATGATAATTTGTTGACAAATGTGTATGTATTTTTTTCCATTTATTCGAGGTATTTAACGTACACTCTCTGAACCAACTGATCATGCCAGCACACTGATTATGAACAACTTAAATTTAGAACGGACACAACATTCAGCCCCCAGCCGTTTATTTATCACTATGAAAGGGGAACACTACATTTCACCCATGATAATTTTTTCGGTCATGTCAGGAATCGAACCCAGGACCCTTAACTCAGTAGACAGACACGCTAATAACTGATACATCTGTGTCTGTGACCTATACACCTTTCAGTTACTTTTCATGTGAGAATACAAAGGTTTTCATTCGTATACTTCTGCCAATGTTTGCACATATTGTAGGGTGCGCCAATTTAACTATTTTTGGAGCGATTGTTTTTTTATCGTATGGCATATTGACCGGGAAGGATATTGACTTCCAAACGTGTAGACTATTAGCTGGGTGACATGGGACATTGCCCAGGGTACACCATAGGAGGTTGTATACACGTCGTACCCGCAATGAGATGATGTATTGACAGTTATTATCAAGTTGTGAAGCTGGAGTAGTCTTAACCTAACTTAAACCAAATTAACCAAACCCTGGTGACCATTGGGATCATTCCCTTTAAGGTAAAAACACCCAAGGTATCAGCCGTTAATCAAATAATAATAATATTTAGCACCGCGTCCTACTACCCGTTCGGGCTATACGCTTTTATGTACTAATTACGCTAATGGATTAGGAATTGGGAAGTTTGAATTAGAGGAAGTGAACCCGAATTTGCGTGGAGAGAGAGAGTGGAAAACCATTTAAGAAAAACCACCCCCAGTTCACCCGACCGATATTCGAACCTCGATCTCCCCGTCCTCATCAGTCGAGCTCAACATGACTAGCGCGTTAGCCAACTACGCCACCGAGGCGGGTAGCCGTTAATCAAATCCTTAGGTTCGTAGTCAGTTGCGCTGACCACTGCACCACGGGGACGGTTTTGGAGGAGTTGATTCATGTCAAAGAAAGCGTACAGATTTGGTACAGCAACCTCACGTGCCTAAATTCTACAAACTATTCCAAATTCTCAAATATCACATTCCGAAATATTGTATTTCTTTGAAGTTTATAAAATGAAGACTAGGGTCACAATGTGTGTTCATCCTAAAGCCCGCGGGCCGCAAGTTTGACATGCCTAGCTTAGACGTTCAGCAACCCCTGCGGGTAGTTTTTAAGACACGATGAACGCTTCGATGGCCACGTGGTCTTACGCACTACTCTCATGTTTGACTAGACTGCCGAAGACGGAGAGATTGGGGCTCAATCCCGGCTGGGTACACTAAGAGTGATTTTTCCTTGGTAGTTTTCAACCTCCCTTCATGCAAATGCGGATGAACTTGTTCTAAATTAAACCTTCTTAATGCCTACTAAATTAGTGTAACTATCAGATAGGCGTATAGCCCGAATACAGTGTTTAAAAAAGATATTTACTGCCATTTTTTGTACAATAACTCAAAACTCTTAAAATAAAAACTCAAAAAATAAGCATATTTTTTAAAAGTGTCTGTCCTGCCACCCACTTTAGTGGCTGAATGGTCTAATGCGTCACTCTCGTGTTAAGACTAACTAGCCCACTGAAGACGATGAGATTGGGGTTTAAATGAATCCCACTCAATAAAAGTCAAGAAACCAAAATATATTTCTGAAATTAGTTTAAATTATTATTAATAATTGTATATACAATTTTGAAAAAATGTTATTTATTTTTCAGTAGCAAATTTAGGTAGTCCAGGATCGGAAGTAGGCCACGCTATAATTTTAATACCAAGTGATATATATCTCATACAACATATATATGCTAAAGAAAGTTCCTATATTTTTTCTAATGAAGATTATTATTTCGATCGGTTCTATTCTAGTGTGTGTATCCACGTTTTAAAGACCTTGTTTCAATGATTATGGGTCATCCTCAAACTAAGGAACAAATAGGAACCTCTCCCCCCTTCCCCCCCAAAAAAAATTGCAGGAAGTGTAATTTATTTCCTGATTACACAAAATTTATCAAAGAAGTAAGTAATTATACCAGCCAATATCTAATTATGGAAATTGAAAAATGACACCTGGACATGGGAATCAAACCCGGGACCTTTTTCAAAATATGATATCTAGATGGAGTAATCCCCACTAAAAAGCATAAATAATAGCTTTGGCTATTTGATTCAATACCAGCCAAGCTTGATTTTGCAGTTTTCTCGGGTTTTTTTTAGGTTTGTTTTAGTTTTACCAAAGTGGCTACCCATAATCCATCACTTAGCTAATGCTGTTTCAGATGTATATAAGTATGTTATAGTCTCTAAAATCAAAATAAAATGTGTATTTTTAGTAAGAATACCATAATTTTTTTTAACAATAATATAAAAAATGATACATCTTAATTTATTGGAATTAGGATTGTGTAAGTGAAGAATCATACAAAATTCATGTGTTAGTGATGTTGAATTTTCCAAAATCCAAATAAAATTAAGTTTTACATTTCTCATTTTTTATTTATGTTTTTAATAACTCAAATGTTAATAATACTTTTTTTACTTAAGCTGTTAATAAGAAATAAGTGATTTTATTATCATTAGTGAAGTGGTGTGGGCGTTGGCGAGGTGATGTTTCGGAAAACAACATTTAAATTGAAAATCTCACTTTACGAACGTGAGCTACGACGATCATAAGTTCCGTCACCTAACTGACGTTAGCAAGGTGATAAAACCATTTTCGTAATCAAACAACGTTAGCGAGGTGATATCATTTTCGTTACCAAGCAACGTTAGCGAGGTAATGTTTTTGACGGACTTGTGGAGTTTCATAACCATAATATAAGTATAAAGCGGTAAACAAACATTTAGGTCAGTTCCCGCCTCCTTTACCTTCAACTGAAATGGTATTGGCTTAGTCATTTCAAAAACTCCAAATGATATTAACGTTAGAGAAGCAATTTGCAATTAACATACTCTATACTATTTACCTGAATGTTCATACGTTAACTGAATAATATTAAATAAAATTGTTAACTAATGAAATAACAAGAACTAGTAACTACAGGACAACAATATGCTACAGCTAATGGGGGAAAGTGGAGCATTCTGGAAGGTTCTAGCGCCTAATTCAAAATATCGTGTATGTCCAGTAGGGACAAACAACATTGATTAAAATGTCGAAATTCATGAATAATTTATTTAAATAGATTCTTCAAACGAAAATAACAGTATTAAGGGAATATTTTACCGTAATTATATATTTTTTACTCTTTTTCTTTATTTTTATTAGAGAACTTCAAACTTCGAAATTCAAAGGTGGGGACAGTTATCGAGGTGATTAAAAGGACTTTTAATAATTGTTTGGTCTAATTGGTTTTTAATATTACCATATCTAAATGCTTCTATCAAGTTTGATACACTTCCTACTAGAAAAAGATATTGTTGCTTGTTCTAAAAATAACAAAATATATATAGGCAGGAGATATAGATTGTCCCTCAATTTTAGAATGACCCTTATATCCCTAAACTTACCTAAAATGACCTAAGTGTTGACATGTATGAGTTAACCTGAACAATAGAGCATAAACCTCGCTTGGATTGTCAAGATATGTTTTGTTTTTCGTGGTTCCTCTTTTTGTAAAGGTACTTATGGTACTACCATGAATAGAACCCTGAACTATTATATCACTAGCCATGGGTTCTGATTAGTAAATCAAGAGGCCGGTCGTGAACACCATATAATGCACGAACACTATTTAATGAACCTTACCTATAATGACCGCAGTGTAGATATATCTTGTGAGTGATGTCACAAACACATCTAATGAACCTCGCGTATAATGACCGCAGTGTAGCCCTATATTTTGTGTGTGATGTCACAAACACAGCTAATGAACCTCACGTATAATGACCGCAATGTAGTTATATCTTGTGTGATGTCACAAACACATCTAATGAACCTCACGTATAATGACCGCAGTGTAGGTATATCTTGTGTGGTGTCACAAACACATCTAATGAACCTCACGTATAATGACCGCAGTGTAGGTATATCTTGTGTGATTTCACAAACACATCTAATGAACCTCACGTATAATGACCGCAGTGTAGGTATATCTTGTGTGATGTCACAAACACATCTAATGAACCTCACGTATAATGACCGCAGTGTAGGTATACCGTGTGTGATGTCACAAACACATCTAATGAACCTCGCGTATAATAACCGCAGTGTAGGTATATTGTGTGTAGTGTCACAAACACATCTAATGAACCTCACGTATAGTGACCGCAGTGTAGGTATATCTTGTGTGGTGTCACAAACACATCTAATGAACCTCACGTATAATGACAGCAGTGTAGGTATATCTTGTGTGATGTCACACACACATCTAAAGAACCTCACGTATAATGACCGCAGTGTAGGTATATTGTGTGTGATGTCACAAACACATCTAAAGAACCTCACGTATAATGACCGCAGTGTAGGTATATTGTGTGTGATGTCACAAACACATCTAATGAACCTCGCGTATAATAACCGCAGTATAGGCCTATCTTTTGTGTGTGATGTCACAAACACAGCTAATGAACCTCACGTATAATGACCGCAATGTAGTTATATCTTGTGTGATGTCACAAACACATCTAATGAACCTCACGTATAATGACCGCAGTGTAGGTATATCTTGTGTGGTGTCACAAACACATCTAATGAACCTCACATATAATGACCGCAGTGTAGGTATACCTTGTGTGTGGTGTCACAAACACATCTAATGAACCTCACGTATAATGACCGCAGTGTAGGTATACCTTGTGTGTGATGTCACAAACACATCTAATGAACCTCACGTATAATGACAGCAGTGTAGGTATACCTTGTGTGTGATGTCACAAACACATCTAATGAGCCTCACGTATAATGACAGAAGTGTAGGTATATCTTGTGTGATGTCACAAACACATCTAATGAACCTCACGTATAATGATCGCAGTGTAGGTATATTGTGTGTGGTGTCACAAACACATCTAATGTACCTCACGTATAATGACCGCAGTGTAGGTATATCTTGTGTGGTGTCACAAACACATCTAATGAACCTCGCGTATAATAACCGCAGTATAACCCTATCTTTTGTGTGTGGTGTCACAAACACATCTAAAGAACCTCACGTATAATAACCGCAGTGTAGGTATATCTTGTGTGATGTCACAAACATATCTAATGAACCTCACGTATAATAACCGCAGTGTAGGTATATCTTGTGTGATGTCACAAACACATCTAATGAACCTCACGTATAATGACCGCAATGTAGGTATATTTTGTGTGATTTCACAAACACATCTAATGAACCTCACGTATAATGACCGCAATGTGGGTATATCCTGTGTGGTGTCACAAACACATCTAATGAACCTCACCTATAATAACCGCAGTGTAGCTATATCTTGTGTAGTGTCACAAACACATCTAATGAACCTCACGTATAATAACAGCAGTGTAGGTATACCTTGTGTGTGATGTCACAAACACATCTAATTAACCTCACCTATAATAACCGCAGTGTAGGTATATCTTGTGTAGTGTCACAAACACATCTAATGAACCTCACGTATAATAACCGCAGTGTAGGTATACCTTGTGTGTGATGTCACAAACACATCTAATGAACCTCACCTATAATGACCGCAGTGTAGGTCTATCTTGCCTCTATAATCACAAACATTAATATAATGATGAAGATTGCAACACGAGATCTTTTGCACACGTTCAACTGTGACCATCCTACGAATGTTAAGTTGAGCCAAAGTTATCCAACTATTGATTTGCAATTAAGATAGTATGACGATACTGTGGATAGATGTCCTCCACGTTACTGACAAGAGGATAATATTGGTACAGTCCCAACCATAATTACTATAGCCGTTTAACTACTGCGGTGGCAATACGCCATTTTATGATTATTGCTAATTAATTATTAAAGTTTGTCTGTTGATTGCGTATGTTAACAAAAAAAATCGCTATTTTTAATCTTTTGTGGTTAATGAAGTATATGTATATATTGATTTTTAACGGGTGAAGTGATTTCCAATATAAGAGAAAAAATAAATGTTCTCACGCCTCGCAGGGAATACAGACTAACTTTTTTGTGTAGATGATTTCACATGTTAAATTTAATATGTTTTTCTTTTCATTTATTTGCGGTGAACTGATCAACAGGAAAATACTTTTGTTTGGCAAATACCACATAATATTATATATTAAAATTAGTTTGGAATCTACTATTCAATCCATGTGTAGATAAACCATAAAATTATAACGACCCTTCATATTATATAATTATTAGTATTGTTATGTTTTTAATAGCAAAATTTCTTGTAAATTTGCCCTTGTTAATGTAGGTATTCATGTGCCTTCTCGGGTCTCTCGTAATTAAAAATTATTTTCTCTCAACAGCTCTGACAATATCAGAACTATAGGTCGTTGTATCCTTTGCGCAAATTTAAGATTTGTAAAATTTGACTTTTATCATAAAAGAAGAGCAAGCAGCTATTTAAGAACTCTATCATTTGTCTTCTCAGACGATATTCTACCGCAAATATTTAAATTTGCATTATTCTGCTTTTAATTTGTTTGCTGTCGTGTTTGTTTATTTTTTTAACTATGTCAATCTCTTTTAAATGTGTATACTTTTACCACTACTCTTTATTCGTGTAAACTCGCCTTGGTGGCGTAGTTGGTTAACGCGCTTGTCGTGTTGAGCTCAACTGCTGAGGACGGGGAGATCGAGGTTCGAATCTCGGTCGGGTGAACTGGGGGTGGTTTTTCCTAAATGGTTTTCCACTCTCCCTCCACGCAAATGCGGGTTCACTTCCTCTAATTCATCCTTCCCAATCCATTAGAGTAATTAGTACTTAAAGCATATAACCCGAACGGGTAGTAAGGCGCGGTGCTAAATATTATTATTATTATTATTATTTATTCGTGTAATTTATTTATTATTGATTATTATCATCTATTTTTTAACGCCACGTCTTACTGCCGGTTCAGGTACGACGTATATGTACTAATTATGCTAATAAGCTAGAGATGAGAAAGGTTGAATTTAGAGGAAGTGCGTATAGCATTTGCGTGGAGGGAGAGTGGTAAACCATTAAGGAAAACCACCTTCAGTACACCCACCGGGATTCTAGCTAGGATCTTCCTGTCACCGGCAGTTTAGTCCATCACAATGACGCCTTAGACCATACAGTCACCGAAATAGGCTTTAATAACAATTTATTTGTATGTATAATTATTTAGTTGGGATTATTTCTTTTATTTTCTCATGTAATTATATTTACTTGTAAGGTACTTGGGTACTTTTCAGGGCTGGCCTGTTATAGGTCTCACGAATGTTGGCGAGCACTTTAAAAGAAATTTAAGTTGAAATTACTAATAAAAAATTAAGTTAAAAATTAAAACCCAATTATTTACTGTTTGTTTATTGTGGACTCCATTAAATAATTATTACTCTTGGATTAGCTCCTTATTTTTTGTTTTTCCTCCAGGTATTTTCAGTGCGAAAATTATTATTTTTATTATTACCACTCAATATCTTCAGTATTGATGCTAGACATTGATTAATTTAATGGAAGTAAAATTCATATCCCAATATTGATATAAAATATAAATAAATATCAAAGCTAAATTTTATTTTGTTTTTTAAATATGTATAGACAAAATATATCCACAGTTTTTAACGTTCAATAGAACGGTGATTAACGGTAGTATTTTAAAATTTCTTTAATTTACCTCAACAAGCTGCAACTTTCTCAATTTACATAAGAAGAATAAAAGCTACGTGTGGTTTATTTGTAGATTAACGTTGTATAAAATGCCAGCATAACCCTGAAGAGTTGAAATTATAATTTTAAAATGTTTAATTAACAAGCGTCTACGACATTGTAAGTGTCCTACAGTGTGGCAATGTCACTTTGGCGCCATCTTTTTGGAATATATTATACGTACATTAACGATGATCTCAGAGACAGGTGCGAGCAGAAGAGGAAAATATGAAGAGTTGGAAGGAAATTTGCATGGAAGTCAAATACTATTTGCAATTCAAGAGTAGGTAAATATGTACTTCCCGTCCCCATTATAAGAGGTTTAATTCGTTCATCGTAAGTCAAATTGTCCTTTGTTTGATTCTTGGATATGATAATGAAGATGTTCACTATTTAATAAAGGACATTCTCACTACTGTCCAATTTTCAAAGTAAGATCCTTTTAGAAAATACGACCTTTTATTTTGCGGCCAAAATTAATAACATTTTATTATAATATTAATATTATTTTCAGGTATTTATAGTAAAGTCAACTCTTGATAACTCGTACTAGAGGGGTCGGGGGTCTGTCTGAGTTATAAAAAGTCCGTCTTATCGAGGGGAAATAAAGTTGTGCCTAAGGAATGAAAACTAATACTTTATCCAAAGTAATATTTATACTTCAATATGACGAGGTAAATACTACATATAAGATAAGACACATACACAAATAACACAGTTAGATACTGTGTTATCCCTTGCTTCGGCTTCGGGGGTAACTGGTTGATGTCACTACGGTGACGTTGTGTTCCGACGCGTATAAGTAGGGTAGGAAAAAGGTCGGGATTGTTCCGGCAACGTTAGTCGCAGTGGAACAGAAGGATGTCTCGAGGTGGGGTGGTAGGGTGCTGGTACCGGCAACGTCAATCGCGGTGGGAGGTAGGATGGAGTCCCAGCAACGTGAGTCGCGGTGGGAAGTAGGATAGAGTCCCGGCAGCGCGAGTCACGGTGGAAGGTAGGATAGAGTCCCGGCAACGTCAATCGCGGTGGGAGGTAGGATGGAGTCCCAGCAACGTGAGTCGCGGTGGGAAGTAGGATAGAGTCCCGGCAGCGTGAGTCACGGTGGAAGGTAGGATAGAGTCCCGGCAACGCGAGTCTCAGTGGGAGGTAGAATAAAGTCCCAGCAACGTGAGTCACGGTGGGAGGTAGGATAGAGTCCCGGCAACGTGAGTCGCGGTGGGAGGTAGGATAGAGTCCCAGCAACGTAAGTCACGGTGGGAGGAAGGATAGAGTCCCGGCAACGTGAGTCGCGGTAGGAGGTAGGATAGAGTCCCGGCAACGTGAGTCGCGGTGGGAGGTAGGATAGAGTCCCGGCAACTTGAGTCGTGGTGGGAGGCAGGATAGAGTCCCGGCAACGTGAGTCACGGTGAGAAGTAGGATAAAGTCCCGGCAACGTGAGTTGCGGTGGGAGGTAGGATAGAGTCCTGGAAACTTGAGTCACAGTGGGAGGTAAGATAGAGTCCCGGCAACTTGAGTCGTGGTGGGAGGCAGGATAGAGTCCCAGCAACGTGAGTCGTGGTGAGAAGTAGGATAGAGTCCCAGCAACGTGAGTCGTGGTGGGAGGTAGAATAGAGTCCCGGCAACGTGAGTCGTGGTGGGAGGTAGGATAAAATCCCAGCAACGTGAGTCGTGGTGGGATGTAGGATAGGGTACCGGCAACGTGAGTCGTGGTGGGAGGTACAGGATGACGGCGGAAGGAGAGGGAATTCAGACAAAATTGATCTTTACAAACACGACAATTTATTACCTCTTTCGAACGGCGCACCCGGGTTGGGTAGCCACTCTACCGACTGGCCTCTGACCGAGGAAACACCGTGCTAAATACCCTCCACTTTAGCCTGGCCTTGTTCAATGGGAGAAAAAAGAGCTTCCCATTGGTGCGGTAAAACGTGAGTGATAGTGGTCACCAAGCGAGCCAATAGAAAGAGGAGTTCTCATTGAAACTGAGTCCAGTGAGGAACTAGCCCCGGACGGCTTAGACAACATGGATTGTGGAGCGGTCCAGGCAATAGAGGCTGTGGGTGGCTTGCGGCCTGTGCAAGTGCGGAGGAAAGATAAAAGGGCCGACTGAACAGTGAGGCACAACAACTGTAATAAGAAAGGTTGAGATTACAATAGGCCTATAGTACTTTCAAATTATCTAAATACTGTACTGTATGTGCGGGGGATAGGGGGAGGGGTAGTAGCGCTTCGTTACAAGATTTCCGCCAGCCCCCTACATTAGCCTACTTCCATAACATTTATAGCCTACCAGTATGGGGCTGGCGTTTTACTATGCTATACAATTTTATTTTTGGAAAATTTTGTCCGAATTATCCAAAGTCCAAGATATCGAGTTCCGAGCTATCGAGAGAGGACTGTATATCAAACTGTATAGTAGAGATTTCTATGAAAATTGGGATATAATTCTAATCCTGTACTGTCATAGATTGAATTAATTAATAAATATGCTGTTTATATAATTTCGAATCCAGCGATATAATTCTAATTAGGCGAAGAGTTGGGTTCTCAAACTCAGGGTGCTATATGGGCCAAAGTACGTCTTACTACCCGTTCGGACTGTGCAAGGGCGGATCAGGGACCTTTCGTAATGGGGGGGGGGGG
>CABFVX010002032.1:40915-57238 GCA_902151425.1 Timema shepardi
GTAATTGGTTTTAATAATACTAAAGTATAAATTTAATAACTTTAAATAATTAAGATGTTAATTTATAATTATTTTAACAATGATCACATTATTGCTAGCTTATAAAAACAATTTTGATTAAAAGAAAAAAAAACATAACTTCGTTTAACAAATTTGCGATTTTAATACAAAAAAAGTAAAAGTTACCGTCATAATTAAAATAATAAATATGTACAAGGTCCAGAAATGTTTAAGCAAGTACCTATTAAATAGGAAAAAAAAGTATTTTAATACAAATAATTGGTTTTCATGCTAAGCTTGGTAATTAATTATTGGAGAGTTTTGGTTTTAAGCCATTTGCTTTAATGCACATTATAACTAAGTTGAGAGAGTTATTGATCAGGCAGTTTAGGAGAAAGGGCGAGGGAGTTGTTTCATTCCTTAAAACAATAATTAATAGGTTTCAATATTTGATTATTTTCCATATATGTGGGATGGGGGGATCAGCGTCATCATCCCCCTTCTCTTCTCATGGATCCACCTCTGGGACTATGAGCATTTAAACCAGAGGTAAATATTTAGGGTATATATAATTTAGAGTAAATTTAGTCACAAATGAGTAAAGGAAATGTCGGAAATCATCTAGGAAACAACACTCACTGTACATCCAGCTAGAATTCGAACACTTAGCTCACCAACACAGGCATACTAAACCATAAGAATATTACGTTTAACCCGCGTGCCCACCAATGTATCTATATTATAGATGTTTTATGCTTTGTATTTAAAATCATTAATGTATAATTATAATTTTAAAAATATATTCTTTCAGATGATGTGGGTTAGCGAAATACTAAGCAGATTTTATTAAATTATGTAAATAAGTATTCCCACAATCAAATATTTAAGGTGATAAAATTATTCTGTGTAATGTACGCATTAATATTAAACTTTTTGTGTGTGCGTAATAGTGTATGCCGAATAGTAATATACAAGTTATGCAGACAAACGGGATTATCATATGTGTCTCGCAGGCCAGATACGGCCGTGGGTAGTAAGTTTGCAAACCCTGCGCTAGCATATGGTTAGGAAGTTCAGGCCAAATATCAACCATTAAGTAATTTAAAATAATATCAAACAAAATAGCGTGTAAAGAAAAAGAGTATTTTTTAAAAAAAAGAGAGAGACAAACCATTGTTTTATAAGAGCTTAAAGCTTTTAATCATTTGTCCCCCACGACCCTGCCTACTTTTGCATCACACGAAGACTAAACGTTACATCCTAACAAGACTCGAACCCAAATATATCAGACAGGGCGGGTATCATCAGAAACCAAAAACTTTAACTTCCTAGGTGACCTGGTGATCTAGGGGTAAGGTGTCAGACCTCTGTGCTGGCGGCCGGGGTTCAATCCTCGGTCCCGGCACAGATTTATCTGAATACCAAACCCTTCCTTCACCTCTGACAAGACATCTTGTGAATGTGGGGAATGCCAGGCCTCCACCGTGGTTCGGATTCCACGTTAAACTGTAGGTCTTCCATTTCATCTCACAATCACCCTACCATAACACATTAGCGTAAGTGCGTATAACCCGAACGGGTAGTAAGAAGCGGTGCTAATAATAATAGTAATAATAATAATTTTACTTCCTTTACTACTAAAAGTATCCCGCATCACAGCCCCACGGAATTCTTAGTTCTCGTGCCCAAATATTTTGGTAGGAAATCCGTTCGTGTGTGTCTTGTTTTGTGCCAAAATTCTACTGAATAGTAGTATTTAGTTAGGATAAAACGTTTCATAACGGAACTATGAAGTAGGATGCTAGTACAAAATAAGGCCTTCGAAAAGGGTACATTTGTCCAAAACAGGCAGCAGAAAACAATGTTGGCATGGCGGGGCTGGGTGACCTTGAACTATTGCTGTACACACAAGTGAACGACCTAGGATTGACGAAATAATCGATTCCTTATAAAAAAAACACACTTTTTTTATAAGAAAAATAGACCCGTCATTGTTGATCTGATTCAAGGTCAAGCTCGTGAATGCACCTTTATTTGATGCCACGATTTGGGGGGCGGAGGGTGTAATTTTTTATGAGTTGGCCCGACATGAGCAGTGAACTCGTGTAATCTCACGAATTGAGGTTACGGTTGGGCTTAGTTGTTCGCTCCTCTGGTAGTTTATTGAAAATCATTTTTGGATGTCGTTTTAAACTCTAAAATACCATATGAGTAAGTATGTGTTCGATCGAGGCGTACAGTTTATTGATTAGTCTGAGGATATTTAAAGTGAACTTTTTGAACCAAACGCGTTACAGACTTTACTCAAGACGTCGAGTGAGTTAAGCAAGTAGGTATGCAAAGAGAAACGGTATGGGAAATATTGGATTTGCTCCACGTGAAAAAACAAGAGCTCGCGGCCGCGCACGGCTAATCAATCGCTGTACTCTACTATTGGTTTTTTGTAGTTAGACGGCTAAAAAAGAAATTCAGGGAATGCGGAGGTTGCCGTTAGCACTAGATCACCTTGGCTGGCCAATGTCAAGGTCATCATCTGTACTGTGTAGACCAGGAATAATATTTTACACCGCATCTTCCCTACGTTCGGGTTATACGTTCCTCATTGCGCTAGGGAAGAAAGGATGAGGAAGGTAGAATTTTAGAGGACGAAGAGTGAATGGCAGTCCATTCTATTGCGAGAATGAAACCTCAGACCATTCGACACCCGAAGCGGGTTTACTACTCTTAAAAATGTATATTAGTATACGTTTTTATGTAGGGTATTAGAAACTTCACGTATCTTTAAATATAAGACCACCCGTTTCGGTGGCCGCGTGGTCTAACGCGCTACTCTAGTAGTAGACTAGACTGCCGATGACAGGGAGATCAAAAACTACGGACACGACTCTTAACTCGCGTTTTCTACCCTTACACCTGAATCAATACGTTTAATTACACACCGTTATATATTTACTAGAAATTGTACATTGTACGCTTGTACACTATTCCACGGCCACGACTATTCACTATTAGCTATGCGTTATATTATACATGAATATAAGCCCAGCATATCTAGCCCAGACCTTTTAATATAATATAGTTTTTTTACCATCTTTTGTCGGCATATCACCATTCCAAAATACTAAAACAGAACTTGAAACAAAATATACTAATGATATAAACTGAAACTCAATTCCCTTTATTTTAGAGAAACAGAGAAGGAAACAAACCAAAGCTTCAATCAAATCGTAATAAAACGAAAACTAATTAGACCTGCTTCATTCTAACTCCGTCCACCAATGTATGACAAGCATAAAAAAAAAACTTTTAACGATCTTGGCAAGGCTGGGCTTCCTGATGTATAATTAAATCTTCAATGACTTCATTTTGTTCAAATTAGAGTAATTACATATAATTAAATAGTTGAAAAGAATATATTGGCTCCATCGTTGAAGGAACGTGACAGAACATTTCACAAGTGCTGGAATGTTCTTGACTTTAAATATTTAATCATTTTCCTTGTTCATTTCAGTGTCCATTCATTGTGTTTAATTTCCCCTTACGCATCCATGTACTTATATTGCCTTAGATGTTTTGTAACTATTATCTTCTCTATAAAATAATGTATATTTTCGTTTAAGACGCTTATGAACGCATTTACATACCTAATACAGTAATAGGTTAAACGATTAAATATAATCGAGTTTAAGGGTCACCCTCCATTCCAGTGACTTAAATCACGATCAGTTTGGTGGAAAACTATTAAGAGTACACTAATTACAGTGTTTTTGTAAAGCCATATGTGCTTTAATCCCTATCAGGGCTTTCCACATGCTCACCCTAATAGGGTCAGGGGTGAGTAAGGTAGGCTACAACTGAAAGGAAATGTACGCAAATTTGCGTGAATGGAGAGTGGGAATTAATTTAGTAAAACAATGTCTCTGTGCACCTATCCGAGCTTCAAAACACCGACCTCCTTATCACAAGCAAACCCCTCACGACGAAACTGACGCCCTTGGCCATATGAACACCGGCGCAGATTGTAAGCACACTAAACTAATTTAAGTACATATTAAAAGGAGGGTAGATATTAAGGAAATGCATCAACCAGTCACCTAGACAAAGTGATATATTATAAAACAAGTTAAAATAAATGATAAAGCAGAACCTCCTTTATCCGGCCCTCATTGATCCAGATTTTCGGCTTATCCAGACTGAAATTTCGCAGCAATTATTTTCTTATAGCAAATTTTCATGGGATAAATAATGTATGTCTATTAAAAAACTCCTTTCAAACACATTAAATGATTGCGATACTGTAGTCGTAGGATGAGTACAGTATTGTAATGAACTAAAACTGTACTGCTATCAGCGATACTGTACTGTATTTAGTATTGTACAGTATACTGGTTGGAGCTCAAACTGTGTCCTGTCAACAAACGTCTGATGCGGTCAGATTTACCAGATTACTTATGTGCTCTGATATTTTTACTAGTTTCTGAAATATCCGGATGACTCCCGATCCCAGTTAGACCGGATAAACGAGGTTCCACTGTACAAATCTACCGAACAAACTTTTTCATATAGTGTGGAACAAAATTTTCAAAATCAAGTTTTTAGTAAACCACTCCTAAGTAGGTTTTCATCAGAAAAACACCATACCATCTTATTAATAATACAATTTTGAGGACGAATGTTCACCTTAGAGTTAACGTAAAAGACCCGTCTCGGTGGCGTAGTTGGCTATCGCGCTTGTCGTTTTGAGCTCGACTGCTGAGGACGGAGAGATCGAGGTTCGAATCTCGGTCGGGTGAACTGGGGGTGGTTTTTCCTAAATGGTTTTCCACTCTACCTCCACGCAAATGCGGGTTCACTTCCTCTAATTCAACCTTCTCAAGTCCTAATCCATTCGAGTAATTAGTACTTAAAGCGTAGAAACCGAACGGGTAGTAAGACGCGCTGCTAAATATTAGTTAACGTAAAGGTGGTTTTCGGTCTTCAGCGCTACTCGTGTGGACCTACACTTCTTACGTTGGCGACTCCTGTATCGAGCGTTTACGGAGCCACCTAGCGAGCGNCCTTCCCAACAAGAGACTCGGCACCGTCTGGACGCTGTTTGATGGACCTCTTGATAGCAGCTTCAGTAATTATCTTCCCGAGAAGAAGCAGGCTCTCAAAAAAGAACGTGTTAAATTGAGGGGCCATTAAACTCCTGTCACCGTCCACACTCAAACCGACACGAGGATACATTGGCGTCTCTTTAAGATGGCGCTCTAAAGATGTTGTTTTGGGTTCATTTCCCAGGCTATACGCATTCATTTGTTACACTAATGGTGTCAGCATGAGGAAGCTAGAGTTTTAGAGGAAATATACCTGCATTTGTGTGGAGGGCAAGGGAGGAACAAGTCAGGGAGGTAAAAACCCTCAGTGCACCCAACTGAGATTTAAACCTTGAGCTCCTTGTCACCGGAAGTCTAATATAACGCGGGGGTGACGCGTCAGACCATGCGACTACCGATGTTTGTTACACTTTTTTTTTACCGTGCTTCGCGTATTACTACTACTCTTCCTGAATACAAAAGAGATACAATAATTACTAAAACAGTTTTAATATATTCATAACCTACTTCATTGGCCAAATGGTACAAGGCGTCACTCTCACAATAGACTAGACTGCTGAAGACAGGGGGATTGGGGTTCGAATCCAACTAGGGTGTACTGAGGGTGATTTTCTACTATTCGTCCAAGCAAATGCGGATACACTTTTCTAAATTCACCCTTTATCATCCCTAACACATTAGCTTAATATGTACAAGTGCGTATAGCCTGAACAGATAGATATTAACAACACCTATAAAATAATGTTAATGACATGTACCTTGTACAGTATATATTATAAGTATGAAGTTTTTATAAAAACAAATATATGTTTTACTGTGCCGAAGATTAATAGCATTCTACATATAAATACTCACGCTGTTCCCTTTCGGGGGTGGCAAAAAATGTGTATATAACTCAGTTTATTGGCCCCCTCCGTAAGGGAATAGCGGGATTAGTAATGTATGATTAGGTCTGTGTAGAATGCTATCAATCTTCTGTACAGACAAACATATTGGATTATTTGTATTTTATTCTTACCAGAATCCTCTTATAAGTACTGTACATCAAACCAAGGCTCGAACCCCAACACTCCCGCCAAGATAAGTCCAGACCAGACGAGAGCGATGCCGTGGTTTGTGTGCTCAGCAATACACGAGAGATACGATATTAGTACCATCGCCCTGTCCTACTACCCGTTTGGTTATAAACATGTTTAATAATTACTCTAATATTAGGGTGATTGTGAGATGAAATGGAGGACCCACAGTTTAACGTGGAATCCGAACCACGGTGGAGGCCTGGCATTCCCCACATTCACAAGATGTCTTGTCAGAGGTGAAGGAAGGGTTTGGTAATCAGATAAATCTGTGCCGGGACCTGGGATTGAACCCCGGCCGCCAGCACAGAAGTCTGAAACCTTACCCCTAGACCGCCAGGTCACCGACTTCTATAAAAAGAAATGTATTATTGAACTTTTGAATACGATGTGATAATGTTACACTCCATACAAAGAATCGTGCCTAAAAATACGTTTATGGTAATACTGAGCGTGACGTTGAGTAATAATAAAACTAGCTAGCACTAAGGAAATAATTGATCTGCTGCCGTAACCACATGGTAAACATTTTCTCAACACTTCCCACACGCACGGAAAACACGTTAGAGGGAGCAAATGGAGATGAAATATCGTGAAATTATTACGCGGAGGACTGAAATAATTATCCAAAATGGCTCCTCGCCCCATCTCCAGCACGAACGAAGGGACGATGTGGCGTCCTGTTTTACAATGCAAAACAACGGGCAGTGGTGGTAGGATCTAACTCTCGCTGCTCGTCTGGAGGGGCTTGGAGAGTGAAGGGGAACTGCCGCTACAAGGACCAGGGTCGAGTACTGATTAGGGAGGAGTTGGCGTGGCCACGAGACGTTTCGACAATCTACAAAAACATTCAGAGCCTATATAACAGCTAGTTAACCGGAACATTAGGTTAACTTAACGTTCGAACCATATTTAGCACGTAAGTGCAGTTTTGTACTTCCTTCACTTGACAACAGAGAGATTCAGTTTCTTGTTTATTTTTGTTTTCATTTTAATATATTTATTTCTCAATATTTTTTTTCAAATTTAGCACCTAAGTTAGGTGTTATCCATGGAGTGAGACGGTCTACTAACTTAGGTGCTATCCATGGGGCGAGACGGGCTACTAACTTAGGTACCATCCATGGGGTGAGACGGACTACTAACTTAGGTACCATTTATGGGGTGAGACGGACTACTAACTTAGAGTGCTATGCATGGGGTGAGACGGACTACTAACTTATGTGCCATCCATGGGGTGAGACGGACTACTAACTTAGGTGCAATCCATGGGGTGAGACGGACTACTAACTTAGGTGCTATCCATGGGGTGAGACGGACTACTAACTTAGGTACCATTTATGGGGTGAGACGGACTACTAAGACTATACATTGAGTTTTAAGATGTTTTGACATCTCATTGAAACACCTAATTCAAAGAATGATAGAGTGAGAAATCCATCTAATATTTGAATAAGAAAACTACTTTGCCCCTAGATATTTAAAAAAAAATTACAGCACATCTGATTAATATTAATATTATTTTATTTCAAATAAAAATCTTGATTTATATTTTGCAGGTGAATTGAAAATATTGTTAAGACAGTTTACTTACCAAAATAAATTATTATTCATCCATAATCTTATACATAGATTCCAAACAAAGCCGACCATTGTCTTTCTATGACAAAAAATAGTTCCCATAAACGTCCGGCGATTAAACGATTTCAAGCATGTTGGTTATTAATTGTTCTTCCTCTCGAAGGCAAACCGCGTTTTGTTTGGAGAAAAACGCTAAGTCATTTAAGTATTGGTAAATTTCCAGGACTTCTATCTGAGAGAAGGGGTGGGTTAATTGTTCTTGATTGTGACTTGCATTTTAAACGTTTTACTAATGAACGTTTATACTTTAATATTCCTGATGCCATCATTGAATCCCTTGGAGTCTTTTTGCTGAGATTGTAGACTACAAAGGTAGTTCGGTACCAAGTAATTTAATTAGGGGAGGGCCATTCACAGAAGTGTATTAATTTATAGGGAGGGTGGAGGTGTTGGGGTAGAAGCTTGGTGAGAAGTTACCCTTAAAGAGATGTCAAGGAATTATTTTGATATTAAATACTGCTGGAAGCAATTGAAAATATTTTAAAACTCAATCGGGGTAAAAGTTAATATAAATTTTATTTCTGCTTAATCTATGATATCAGGAACTCTAAAATTCAATGTCGCACATACATAATTATGCCACCTATTCCTATATTGAGCTAATTCTATCCAGTCCCCCTCATTACACCCTATCCCTATCTTGAGATAATTCTATCCAGTCCACCTCATCACACACTATCCCTATCTTGAGATAGTTATATCCAGTCTCCCCCATTACACCCTATCCCTATCTTGATATAGTTATATCCAGTCTCCCTCATTACACCCTATGCCTATCTTGAGCTAGTTCTATCCAGTCCACCTCATTACATTCAACCCCCTCAGGTCCATTCTAATGTTATCCTCCCATTTGCGTCTAGGTCTTCCCAATGGCCTCTTGCCATTGGGTTTACCAGTCAGTACCCTGAACAAGGTTCTAGAATCTCCCATTCACGCTGCATGCCCTGCCCACAGTAATCTACGAGACTTGATTCTCCTAAGAATGTATTGGGATGAATACAGGTTATATAACATATCATTATGTAACCTCCTACACTTCCCAGTAGCCTCATACCTTTTTGGACCAAATGTCTTCCTAAGAACCTTGTTTTCAAACATCTTAATTTTTGTTTCATCATTTAGGGCAAGAGACCACGTTTCACAACCATAGAGCCACCGGTAAGATTATTGTTTTGTATATTATGTCTCCAATAGTCTCCAATATTATGGTAGGCATAGTCCAGGCACTGAAGATGAACACAAAAATTATCCATCATATTTTTGGAGGAATAAAAAGGGGGTAGACGGGCCATAGGGTTAAACCTAATAGTCCCACTCTCATGACAGATTTGAACTAGGACTACTGCAATCCTATTATTTACAAGCTAAAAGTTGTACATACATATTTAAATAGTAGAGATAATGTTAAAAGCGTATAGCTCAAACGGGTAGTATAACGCGGTGCTAAAAAAGAAAAGATGTTAAATATATAAAACTGGAGTTCTAGCATTTAAAATATTTTACGTTTTAGGTAAATCTCGACCAAGATTTTCCGATAATTTTTTAAAACAAATATTAATTTGTATCATTTTTAATATCACGTAATTTCAAGTACGAGTTTAAAAATGTATTCCAAATAAATCATCAAACGATAGTGTTTTACATCAGCAAAATATGAATACATTCTTGTTCAAGAATGGGGTATGTATTTAAAATCTACACTCCACTTACCCTGAACGGTAGCAGTCTTACCTTGACGTATTAGACTATGACCCTATCTTACATGGTACACCATAGTGGAACAATTCAAGGTAAGCTTTCAAGTTAAACGAAGGGTAGGATTGACTCTGGTGCTAGTTACAATGGGTGCACGCTGCAGCAAAGCATTTTTATAGAAAAGTATTGTGAAATAGAGAATGTCACTACGAAAGACTATCGCTCTAAAAGTTAGTAGTCGGTTAAACGAAGCAAGTATGGACACACGTGTATATTTTAGTCGTAGTTTACATATATTTTCTGTTTTTGTGTGTTCTGTGTTAGTGTTCTGCGTTCATACAAGATTTGTTTTTTTGTTAAGTTATCATAAAGAATGTGTTCTATGATGATAATGGTTTTGAATATATTCAAAACCATTATCATCATAGAACACATTCTTTTGGCATTTGTTTGACACGATTTTATCTGTGCAAAATAAATAATGAAGCCTTTTTATTGTTCAGATGACAAATAAAGTTTTATATATAAATATATATACATTTATATTAATCACAAATAAAATAAATACGAATAATAACAACTTACTGATGTACGGGATTAGAAATACATATATGCTAGCATATACTAGTAAAAAATAAGAATAAATAAAGCAACAACGCGGTTGTCATTTATAATAATATATTTTTGTTTTGTTGTTTATAAAATTCAAATAACATATTGTTTTCAAACCAATATAGTGTAGGCTCTATGTTTTTATATCAATATATATCATAGTTTATATTTATAAAATGTTGAATCACTGGCCGGGTCCACGGGCTGGTGTTGAAACATGCCCCTTTAAAGTGGCAACTTGCAACATATACAGTCCTTGAGTCGAAGTTATTTTGTTAAACTAACTAGAAAAATATAACCAAACATACACTTTTCTAACATTCGGTAAATGCAATATTTTTAATACCCGTAAAAAATAAAAAGTTTTATTGAAATATTTTTTTTAAATATTAAAAGTTAAGTGTGTTAGAACATGTCCCGGTCTCCCCGAAATACAATTTTTATTATGATCAATATCACACTACATTTGAATACATCTCTTGTATTTTATTTATAAGATATATAATCATAATGAACTTGAAGAGGGTAGGAAGACAGTTAACCAACATCTGCAAAAATTACCAAAAATACTTTTAAATATTCTTAAGTCGAGCCGTGTGCAATTAAGCTGTAATTTTTTATGAATAATATCAATACCTATATTATATAGTAAAATATTATCAATATTTATAGCATAAAAATCTTAATTGTCTTTTCTACTTTTCTAAACAAAGAAAAATCGCCCTCAACTACTTGTTTCAAACAGCGAATGGCTTTGTAAATTGGCTTTTTCTGCAAACTTGACAATGTATCTCAAATTATTCAATAATCTTTCTTTTTAGTACCACGTCTTACTACATATTCAGGCTATACACATATGAACTAATTACGCTAATGAGTTAGGGATGAGTTAAGATTGGATTCAGGGGAAGTGTATCTATGTTTTCGTGGTGGTAGAATGGAAAACCATTTAGGAGAAAACACTTTCAGTGGGCTACACCCAACTGGGATTTGAACCCCAATCTCCCTGTTATCGGTGGTATAGACTATTGAGAGAGTGACGCTTTAGACCACGTGGCCACCGAAACAGGTGATTCAACCTTAAGTTAAAAGTCAAAACAGCGCTTGTGTATGAAAATTATACTGCAGTAAAAGCATGTTGACGTTAGCTAACTTTTTTTGGTCACAAGTCAGGTTGAGCTGCTTCATACATTTCCCAGTCTATAAAAAGTTCTAACAACAAGCGAGATCTTCAATCCCAAACGCATTTGCACAATACATCCTTTCTGAGTTTAAACTTTGGTTAAAGCAGCGTTTTTCTCATCTTGGTTCGAAAAGTCAAAGAAAAAATTAATGCTATAAAGTGGTGAATGATTGTGCATGCTCTCTATCCCCCCCCCCCCCCCCACCCCCCCTTNAGTCTTACCCCCCCCCCCCCCTAATGCTCCTCTTTTGTCCTCGCTTAGAAGTCGCTTATAAGCAGCAAAGTGGCATTGAAGCGTGTTAATATAAAAAGGTATGCACGCTAGATATTATTCCGTTGTGAAGCTTATAGTTTAATTGTGGCGTGTGATGGTGTAATTAATTTATGGCACGTTTACATTATTTTTAACCTTAATATATGAGCACGTTGATGTTGTCAGCCTTGTCCAGTCTGGTTTTCCGGTGACTGGGAGGTCATGGTTTGAATCCCAGCCGGGTGTACTGAGAGATACTTTCCTTAAATGGTTATCCATGCGAATTCGAATGTATTCCCCCTATAAATTCTACCCTCCTCATTAGTGTAAATATGTGGATAACCCAAATGGACGTGGTGCATAATTTATTCTATTCATCTTGATTCTAATACCATATAAATCCTTTCAAGCATATGAATAATTTAGCATAGATTATCAATTTCATCCGATACCTTAGCTCAGTTGGTAGCGTGTATATCTACTGAGTTAAGGGTCCCGAGTTCGATTCCCGGCATGGCCAAAAAAAAAGGTATCGTTGGTGAAATGTGGGTTCATCCTTTCAAAGTAATGAATTAACGGCTGAGGACTGGATGTTGTGCCTGACTTAGATTATAAGGCATATGAAGCTACGACAGGCCTAGCAAGCCGCTTGTGGAAAATATATGGGTTAAATAAAAAAACTGACCCAGGCCCCAAACTGTGAACAGTAATGGATGTAAACAAATCAATTTCACACAAAAAATAACAATAAAACATCTAAATGATGACTATTTTTTTCTTGTTTTAAAAATGTATTACAACTATTTAAATGAACTGACCGAGTCACGAATTAATAAATAGTACCAATATTAATATATCAATCTATTTATCATCATAACTATTCTTAAAACTATACAATTATTAAATTAATCAATTTAGTACAATATATTTAAATGTTAATATTATTTCACTCTTTACCTTCAATTTACATTTTTTAATCACATAAATACTTATTAATTCTGATTAAATAACTCCACAAACTATTTCATAAGTTCACGCCTAGGCTATAGTATTAGGCTATATTCTTTACAAGAGAATACTTTATAATCAATTGCCTGACATCTGAAACAGAGAGATCGACATATTTGTATCATTTACAATAATATTCCTTTTCCAAATAATTTCGTGTCTCTATTGTTAGTTTCCAACGACTAGTCATCTCAAACAAAGGCAGAAGCAATAAAACCATTGTCTCTATAGAGCAAGGAGAAAGTTAGGGCAAAAAGTTTTCTCTCCAATTTTAAAACTTCTCTATTCGTAAGAGGAAAGAAAAATATGGTAGAGAGGTTTTGTGTTTCCCTCTTCATCTCTTCGTGTTCTTTAGTCATTTTGTATAAAGTTTTTGTTGGAAAGGAAACTTTTGTTGGTACCGACTCAAGTGCATAGTTCAAAATATACTTTTATTCAAATACTTCCAAGTATTAGTCAGAAGTTTCTCCAAGATGGTCCCCCCTGCACCCATTATTGTTGTCAAAGTCCTTATTTTATTCTTGGATCTATTTAGAGGAGTGTCTCTCGTCACAATAAGGTCTGTAATGCGCAATTTGAGTCCTTTAAAGTAAGCCAATACTTAATGGGAAAATCATTCATCTCCCGAAAGAGTCAGCAGATGGAAAAGACTCCAGATGTTGAAGGGAGATGGAAAGTAAACCTCAGATAAGCTCCTATTTTTTGTAGATTTTATAGCAATGCATTATGGGTCAGCACACCGCGTGTAAATTTCTGCGACACTCAGATTCAGCTCCTTGTTTTCAGCGAACATGTGGCTTAAGATTCTTCACATTGATTATCATCGATGCGAGAACAACTGTTGATGAAGAAAAGAAGTTTAGCATTTTCTATGCCTCTCTATGTTAACTGTTGCCAAATATTCTCTTTCAGTTATGTTGGAAGGGGGTCTGTTAGGGTAAGAACTAACTGGCGAAACAGCGTTGCCAAACTTGTCGAATACCTAAGGGAAGAGTGAGCCCAAGAAAACAAGAGAATGACAACGCTGTTTTCAATAGAAATCACCCAGTTTCCTCAGAGATGAAACTCAGTGTTGTGAGCTGGATACAACACGGATATAATTGAACTGAGAATAGATCTGCTAACAATGAATTATTAACTTTATTATTTTGCCACCCGCTTCATTAGCTGAACAATTTAAGGCGTCACTTACGTGTTAAGACTGGCCCGCTGATGACAGGAAGATCGGGGTTTAACTCCCAGTTGAGTCTACTGACGGTAGTTTTTCCTAAATGGTTTCCCCACTCTCTTTCCACTCAAATGTGAATAGATTACCTCTAAAATGATTCCTTCCTCATCCCTTCCTACCCCATTAGAGTATTTATCATGCCTACTTAAAAACTGAACAGGTAGTAAGACGTGGTGATAAAAATAAAGTTGTTTGATTAAGCCACTGCATTTGAGTACACAATCCTCAAATCAAGGCGGCTACAGAGCTTTTATTATGAAATTCCCTGACTTATTCATGTTTCCCAGAGAATATTTTTCAATTGCCCTTTTTTCAGTTTTCCTTGGTGAATAGCTGTTTTTTGTAATTGATCCCATTTTTTTATTGATAGCAGCTACTAAACACCAACACATGGTATAAGAAACTGAGTAACAATCTCATGTTAGAATGTAATATCTAAACATGGTATTTTATTAACATTCAACCAACCAACCTCTTAATTTTATAGTTCCCTTTCCTAATTTTACTTGACTTTCAGATTTTCTTTGACTGAAGGCACTATGAGAGAGAGAGAGAGAAAGAAAGTGAGGGAGTGAGAGAGAGGGAGATAGTGGTAAAAAAAAGTTTGCATTAATTTATAATTAATTATAAAATTCCTCACATATATTAAAAATTTCACCCGCCTCGGTGGCGTAGTTGGCTAACGCTCTAGTCGTGTTGATCCCGACTGCTGAGGACGGGGAGATCGAGGTTCGAATCTCGGTCGGGTGAACTGGGGGTGGTTCTTCCTAAATGGCTTTCCCCACTACCTCCACGCAAATGCGGGTTCACTTCCTCTAACTCAACCTTCCCAGTTCCTAATCCATTAGTGTAATTAGTACTTAAAGCGTATAACCCGAACTGGTAGTAAGACGCGGTGCTAAATAATAATAAATAATAATTAAAAATTCGAATAAAATCATGTAACTAATAATTTTATGGATTGCCTTTATATTGGTATGCCATAAACTAACTATTGTCACTACAAAACAACGCATGTGCGGCCAGTCCCCTTACTCTGGACTTAATCAATAGTGCTCTGTGACTGACGTCACTAGACCTACCGCACCTGCGGGGACAGTAAAGGTAGGAAGAGTATAATCCGAATGGGTAGTAAGACACTGTGCTAAAAAAAAAATACTACTCGTAACCTGGCGACCAGCGTCTCAACAGCGCGACTGCGACCACACTTCTCCGGGAGCAATCCGGTCGCAGTCGCAACACAATCTTCAATAAATACGATCGTATAGCCGTCGAGAAGTGATTGTGAGCTGAAATAATAATAATAATAATATTTAGCACCGCGTCTTACTACCCGTCACCCGCCTCGGTGGCGTAGTTTGCTAACGCGCTTGTCGTGTTGAGCTCGACTGCTGAGGACGGGGAAATCGAGGTTCGAATCTCGGTCGGGTGAACTGAGTTTTTTTCCTAAATGGTTCTCCACTCTCCCTCCACGCAAATGCGGGTTCACTTCCTCTAATTCAACCTTCCCAGTTCTTAATCCATTATATTAAATATTACTTAAACCGTGTAACCCTAACGGATAGTAAGACGCGGTGCTAAATATTATTATTACTATTATTACTACCCGTTCGGTTTTAAATTTAAATCATATTCATGGGGGGGAGGGGGGGCAGAGTAAGAATCCTCCACGGGTGTCGAATATTCAGGTAAGCCACTGCTCAAACCAGTATTAAATATAGGCCCATTCAAATATTCAAAGGCTTTTGACATAATATGCTAATTAATTGTATTTCTTTTTCCTTTTTAAGATAGGATTTAAAAAAAACACTTGTGTTGATCCAATGAAGCCGTTGGTAAATAACTAAGGTGTGAGAGGTTTATTAAAGTAGAACTAATATCCTTGGACACGAATTTCCTAGTCAACATTGAGATTATAAGACGCTGTTGAGTGTCAAAGAGATGCCGTTCTTTTGAGTGCGTGCCGATGCTGTACTAGAGTCCTTTTTGCATTCAGACTAATAATAACCTGGACTAATGTTTTCCGCTCACACCAGGACCAAGGATTGAGCCCCGGACCCCCAGCACATTTATTATTATTAGCACCGCGTCTTACTACCCGTTCGGGTTGTACGCACTTACGCTAATGTGTAATGGTAGGGTGATTGTGAGATGAAATGGAGGACCTACAGTTTAACGTGGAATCCGAACCACGGTGGAGACCTGGCATTCCTCACATTCACAAGATGTCTTGTCAGAGGTGAAGGAAGGGTTTGGCAATCAGATAAATCTTTGCCGGGACCGGGGATCGAACCCCGGCCGCCAGCATAGAAGTCTGACACCTTACCCCTAGACCACCAGGTCACCGATTGGCAATCGACGGTCACTTTTAGTGAATAATAATATTTAGCACCACGTCTTACTACCCGTTCGGGTTATATGCTTTAAGTACTAATTACTCTAATGGATTAGGAATTGGGAAGGTTAAATTAGAGGAAGTGAACCCGCATTTGCGTGGATGGAGAGTAGAAAACCATTTAGGAACCCCC
>CABFVX010002032.1:57318-76075 GCA_902151425.1 Timema shepardi
CAGTTCACCCGACCGAGATTCGAACCTCGATCTCCCCGTCCTCAGCAGTCGAGCTCAACACAAGCGCGTTAGCCAACTACGCCCCCGAGGCGAGTTCACTTTTAGTGAAACACACTGGCCTACGACCGCATCTCATCCCCTGACGACTACAGTCTCAAGTCGTGGTACTGCTAGATAGCGAATTTTCAACCACTCCCCTTGCGCTAGACTTGGCCAATAGTGTTCTGTGGCTGTGACGCCAATGGGTCTAAAAGTGTGATTTGTTGCAGCAAGTGTGGAGGGAGTCCTCTTGGTATTATACTCGTATTTGCTGTACACTTTAGTACAGTGGCCCCGTGGCTTCTTTGGTGCTGACTGACAGCTCACAGCTGACTTCTGACAGTCAACATTTAGGTATATACCTAAATTTTGACTGTCAGAAGTGACAGCTGATAAACACATGTTTTTGCAGATCGAATCCCGGCTGAGTGTAATTAGGTGATTTGTTCATCAATTATTTCCTAATCTATCTCCACGTAAACTCGGCAACATTTCCTCTCATTTCTACCTTCCTCATTCCTATCCCACAATCTCAACAACAAATTAGTATAACCCGGTCAGGTGAGTAAAACGATATGCAACAAAAAAAAATCATTAAGTTTTGCTTTGTTTCTTGCTACCCATCCAAGCTATTATATGCATTTAATTACACTAATTGATTAGGAATGGGGTAGGTGAAGTTTAAACAAGGATGCCACTATTTTATTAGTACAAAATTCTCTCTATATTTTCCAAGTTTTCCATAGAGGATCCACATTTTTTCAAACACTTTATTTATTCCAGTATTTTATTAGTTTTGTTCATACCCTGTGTTTTTTAAGGAATTATTACCCGCCTCGGTGGCGTAGTTGGCTAACGCGCTTGTCGTGTTGAAGCTCGACTGCCGCGGACGGGGAGATCGAGGTTCGAATCTCGGTCGGGTGAACTGGGGGGTGGTTTTTCCCTAAATGGTTTTCCACTTTCCCTCCACACAAATGCGGGTTCACTTCCTCTAATTCAACCTTCCCAATTCCTAATCCATTAGAGTAATTAGCACTTAAAAGCGTATAACCCGAACGGGTAGTAAGACGCGGTGCTATTATTATTATTATTTTAAGGACTTATTTTCAGTAGCCAGTTGTTTTCCCGGGCGCGTGGCAACCCTATTAGAGAACATGTGCCCTCATTCACGAGGAGTGAGTGTGATACACTCAGGACACACGGCCCGGACTCGACCTCCGACCTCCTCGTCACCAACCAAGGAGACTAGGTAGGAGGCGCTCCATTAGTTCACGTGCGCTAACCAGCGCGCGTAAGAGAACGACCTACATCACAACTTGATGGAAGAAGTAGGGAAAACAATTAAATGAAGCCATGTTGGTAGACATGTAGTAAAGCAAGGAAAGGAGAAAGAAGAAACCTTTTAACGACTGACATAACAATAAAGTAATAAGCCCATTTTATCCGCGTGCCAATCCCAATCTGCCCTTGACCAACTCATTATTCCTTCAGGCGCTACTTTTATTACTATTAGCACCGCCTCTTACTACCCGTTTGGGTTATACACACTTACGCTAATGTGTAATGATAGGATGATTGTGAGATGAAATGGAGGACCTACAGTTTAACGTGGAATCCGAACCACGGTGGAGGCCTGGCATTCCCCACATTCACAATATGTCTTGTAAGAGGTGAAGGAAGGGTTTGGTAATCAGATAAATCTGTGCCGAGACCGAGGATTGAACCCCGGAGCCCCAGCACAGAAGTCTGACACCTTACCCCTAGACCACCAGGTCACCCTTCAGGCGCTACTAAAGGCTACTTAGGTGACCTGGCGGTCTAGGGGTAAGGTGTCAGACTTCTGTGCTGGGGCTCCGGGGTTCAATCCTCGGTCTCGGCACAGATTTATCTGATTACCAAACCCTTCCTTCACCTCTGACAAGACATCTTGTGAATGTGGGGAATGCCAGGCCTCCACCGTGGTTCGGATTCCACGTTAAACTGTAGGTCCTCCATTTCATCTCACAATCACCCTACCATTACACATTAGCGTAAGTGCGTATAACCCGAACGGGTAGTAAGACGTGGTGCTAATAATAATAATAATAATAATAATAATAAAGGCTACTTATCTCCAACCCACGGGATTAGTCGCACCGCGCCTTATGGCCTAACTGCTACACAGGGAGAAACCAAGTATTTGGCCTACGTAAGCACCTTTCTCGCCATTTTGGAGCCTCTCCAACCCTTTTGATATCAAAAATAAGCCAACACCCTACCCCTCCACCCGCTTTTAAACTTTACGCTTTTGTCAAATTTTTGTAATTTTTTTTTACAGGAATAACCATTATTTTTAAAATTTAATTTTTTGATAATTATTAACACCAAGCTGTGAATTAATGGTGCAAAATATTCACAATAAATAATGTTGTAAAATGAATTTAAATTTATTGTACTAAACAAAGTTTAAAAAGTTATAACATTATTTTAATTTACATTTAGTTTAAATTATAAAAATGGTATTATTAATGAATACATAAATTATTAAAGTCATAAAAATATCTTTAAGCTACTTTTAATCTAATGAGCAAAGTCCTTGAATCGTCTCGACACTTTTAACTACTACTATGTGTATTCGAGGCGACCGGGTCACTGCGCCATTCTTGCTGGTCTCTCTGTCTTACGCAAGTATTGTTCTGACCAGCCTTACCTTCTTGTCAGCAAAAATAAGCAAAGCTTGAACCCCCTTTTCCCCTCAGGTGCTAAGCGGCACGTGGTACCAGTGCACCTGGCTACGAGCCTAGGGGTCCCAGGTTCGATTCCCGGCTGATACCTTGGGTATTTTCTCCGAAAGGGCAGTTAACCCAAAGGTCACCAGGGTAAGGTTAGCTAGGCTTAAGTTAGTTCCCACTGGTTCCACACCCTCATACACTAGCCCCATGGCTTCTTTGGTGCTGACTGACAGCTCACAGCGGACAGTTGACATCTTTAAAAAGTTACCAGACCAAATTACGTATCCCTACGCCGAACCAGATGATCTACAAAAACATGTGTTTAGCAGATGTAACTTCTGATATTCAAAATTAAGGTATTTACCTAAATTTTGACTGTCAGAAGTCTGCTGTTAGTTGTCAGTCAGCACCAAAGAAGCCATGGGGATACTGTACTCACCATCACCATCGCCTCATCTCATCGGGACATGGAAAGAACCTCCGCCGAAAGAATGTACTATTAGTCCATTCGGGCGTCCCCCTGGGAATGGAACATTAGTACTGGCTAATCTTTCCACTACTGGACTACGAACGATGTAGCCCAGACGTGTGATATTATACCTCAGGTGCTTACGTAGTGCTTGAAACCCCCCCGCTCCCTTCCCACTCAAAATTATCATCCTGTTAGCTCGACACGACACGTTTATTGAATGGTTCCCTTGAGACATGTTTTATGTACCACGAAATTATTCGCGGTGGTCAATCAAACCGCCCGCTCTGCTGACGTCATTTGTCGAGACGCTGGGTATAGGATGGGGGGTGGGCTTCTATAATGTAATATGTGGCTGTCGTGTGATACTCTAATTTCATTAATTTTAGAAAATAACTTATTTTTAACATTTATTTTGTTTGATAATGTTTACATTAAAATTTGAAAGTATGCTTTAAAAAAAGAGGTGAGCAAAGTTAAAAAAATAAATAGAATTAGTATTATTGTATATTTAAAAGCCAAGCTCCCTATTTGACACTATCTTACTCAAAAGCTATTTCAAAAAGTATCTTGAAAAATAGATTTACAGCCGAATGGAGTTTTAGATTTCATTTTTAACATGGGAATATAATTAGGGAATATAATTAGCCTTTTTATTATTTTTATAATTAACTACCGTACACATTTAATTTATTATAGTAGTATTTAATTCAATATTTCCAATATGTATGGATACATAATAGTCTTAATTAATTATTGCTAATATATTTATTTTTTAATCGCTGCATCTTACTACTTGTTGTGAATGTGAGGAATGCCAGGTCTCCACCGTGGTTCGGATTCCACGTTAAACTGTAGGTCCTCCATTTCATCTCACAATCACCCTACCATTACACATTAGCGTAAGTGCGTATAACCCGAACGGGTAGTAAGACGCGGTGCTAATAATAATAATAATAATAATAATACTTGTTTGGGTTGTAAGCCTATATGACATTTAATGTAATAGGATAGGGATGAGGAAGGAGCCATTTTAGAGGTAATCTACCCGCATTTGTGTGGACGAAGAGTGCGAAACCAATTTAGGAAAAATCTCTTCATTAGAACCGACTGGGATTCGAACCCTGATCTCCCCTTCTTCAACAGGCCAGTCTAACACGATAGTGAAGCCTTAGACCATTCGACCACTGAAGCAGGTTTTATTTTATTTAAACACGTGATGACAAAATATTATAGCATGCACCAGTGGCCACGTGGGCAAAGTCGTTTGTCTCATCTTTTTTGCTCACTCCACGGATGTAGGGTTCGAATCCCGATAGGGCGTTTTGAAGGTTTTTCTATTAAGTGTTATTTTCTTCTCCTTATACATGAATGCGGATGCACTTTCTCTTAATTCTACATTACTAACGCTATCAATGTAAATATGTGGGTAAATAGGATGGGTAGTAAGACACGGAGCACATAAAAATAAACACGTTAAACACTTAGTCTTATGAGTAATCAAACCTGTTCGTATTGGGTCAGCCAGACTAATTTTATTTAATGTGATGGAATCGTTCAATATATTTACCAAAATAGTTGGTAAAATATTCGAAAACTGTGTAAAGACGAGTAAAGACAATCACCAATACCTTTTACACTATATTTTTAAAGCAAATTAGATTATATCCCAAAATAAAAAATACATATTCCAGTTTGGCTATTTGTAGTATTTTCATAAATTTATTGGAATTGATTATTTATTCTTACACAATATTAATAACCAAAAGTCCTAAACGGTAAAATTTCATCAGATTTGTTTAGTTTTGAAATTTAATTTGAAAAGGGCTTAGGCCCTATAAATAATACTATTTATAAAAATACTCTCTAATAAAACAATTAGAGGATATATTTGCTTAGAAAACTTATGTGTTCTGTATTTTATGTATTTAATTAGACTCCGATACTACTATTCCAAAACCTTGTGCGAATTCAATTTTCTTTATTTAGTTAAAAAAAACATTTTTTCAAGTTGAAATGAAAATGTTGAAAAATATATCAAAGTTTTAAAATATAAGATATTTACATATAAAAAATATTGATATTTTTAGAAAACTCGATTGTCTGTATTTTCTGTATATTGAACCATTTGTTTTTCAAAGTCTTGGATTCAGAAAAATAAAGCATACAAAAAACTTTTGCCCTGCCAAATTTACTTATTTCAATTACTAAAGTAACATTTTTTATACTTACCTGAAATTATCTGTTGGTTTCAGGGAAAAACTTGAAGCATTTTTAAAAATATTCTTTGTTGATATCTGAACTGAAACCGAACGCTCAAATAAAATTGTACATTGCAGAAAAGCGTTGACGAAAATGTAAATTTTAATCAAGGGTTGAAAAGAACTACCGAGAGATTTTAGCTGCTTACATTTTCCATGGCACCCTGAGAAAAACTTCGTTCTCCATTACACGTAGTCACAAGATACGCTGCAGCCATGGGGCGTCAAAATAAATTTATTAGAATATTATTTATAGAATTTTAGATATAGATGTTGATGTTTTTATACCAACCTAAAAGCACAACGTCGTACTAAAAAGAAATACTTATAAAAATGGCATGGTTATGTGAGCTTTTTTTTTAAACACTCAAGAGTCTGCCATATTTCAAACCAAAAGGAAAGTAGTAGCTTGAAAACAAATAAAAAAAGTTATATATCACTCCCGGGACACTCCAAAGAGCATATCTATTTATGAACTATATTTTTAGCAAAGGCTTGGATTTGTCATAACTAATGTAAGACGCAAGAGTAGTTACATATGCCAGATGTCAGTTGGGGGTTCAAGGCGGGGGATAAGCAGGGGCTGGGTGCCCATTAAAGGCGATAATCTGTGAAGCATGGGGGTGCCGAGTTATTTCGGGAGGAAAGGCGGGTCCATGGTGCAACATAACAAGCACTCATGTCCGGATGTTAACTGACAGAGGAATGAGACTTGTCAAGAAGGTTAGCACGTGCACTTTGTGAAGTCCACGTGGCACTGCGCAGTTATTCGTACAGTCCAGCCACGTGGTAGGGAGACCGTTTAGAAATGTTGAACAACAAAACAGCTGTCGTCGAGAGAGGCTTATTTTTTTATAGTAATCTCAACACTCGAGTTTATTTGTACTTTTACTAGTATTATAGTAGTAAATGCAATTAACGATAGCAAATTTTATTTCCCTTTCACGTCTTACTACCCATCCGGGCTATCCCCACATCTAACCACACCAATAGCTAAGTAAGGAGTAGTGCATAATATAGAGGTAATGTAACCACATTAGTGTAGAGGTAGAGCGAGAAACCATTTAGTAAATATTCTCATATACATCCTGCTGGGATTTGAACCTGACATTCCAGTCCCCGGCAAAACAAACTTAATGAGCAAGACATTTAGTCCACGTGTCCACCGATGAGGATGAAGGTGGAATTATTAGCAATGTAGTTAATAGTGAGCTCCTTACGCCTCAGCTAGTTTCGCACCACATGAAAACTAGGAAGCTTCCACACCACCGGGGTTTGAAACAAGCTCTTTCTCTCTGTCTCTCTCTCGCACTAAGATATATCCTGGTTTTGGTTGGAAGAACAGAAGAGAAAATTCAAAAAACTCTCTTTGTGGCCAACATTGATAACATTCAACTATATTATTTGTGTTACTTTAGATGTATTTATAATATTTATCAAAAGTGACAGCTAAAGATCAAATGATCTGACGTATGGATGAATACGTAATATTAGATATATCATCTTTCCTATCAATCAGATAAGGACCTTCCTACTAAAATTAAACTATGACAACCATTAGAATAAGTTGTTTGTGGGGGGCCTAGTGGTCAACGTTCCTGGCTACTAATCTAGAGGTCTCGGGTTCAATTCTCAGCTGTACCATAGGTATTCTTCCCGAAGGGGAATTGTTCCTATGGTTGCAATGGTCTGGTTAGTTAGTCTGTTAGGTTTAAGAATTCCACTGGCACCACAAAATCATCATCATCATAATATGATTTAATTGGGACGAAGTAACCGCACCTACAGGGTGCCCCAACCCCAACCCTGGTGACATGCGTTAAAAAAAACGTTAGTAGCTCTTCTACTTCTTTTCAATTTTATATTTTTAAAATAACACTAATTTTGTGACTTTTTGAAGTCACCTCTGAACAGAAAAATATTAATAATATTATAAAGTATAAAAGTTCAATTGGTCTCACGATAATTTGCGCCTTTCATTCGCCCTCTACTTGATGATGACGTCATAATCGATGACACAAACCGTGACTAACTGGCGGCATGGTATCGATAAAGGGGGACCAGACATTCCCTAGTGGCTATTCTTGTACTGCATCATGTGAACCCCTCTCACCATTAACCAGAAACCACCTCCCCACTTCCCCTCTTCTTCCATCCCATATCCCTGATGTATGTAACACCATTTCTAACCCATGGTGGTGGCACAGCTCACACACTAGCCTATGTCATATATTATATTTAGGAACTATTCAACACTTATGGTCTAGTTAAATATTTCACACATCCATATAGTTTAATTTATGTACAGTAGCCCCGTGGCTTCTTTGGTGCTGACTGACAGCTCACAGCTGACTTCTGACAGTCAACATTTAGTTACACTAGCCCCATGGCTTCTTTGATGCTGACTGACAGCTCACAGCTGACTTCTGAAAGTCAACATTTAGGTATAGACCTACATTTTGACTGTCAGAAGTGACAGCTGCTAAACACATGTTTTTTCAGATCATCTGGTTCGGCGTAGGGATACATAATTTGGATCTGGTAACTTTTTAAAGATGTCGGTCAGCACCAAAGAAGCCATGGGGCTACTGTAGTAAAATCAATTTGCTGAATATACTTCACAAACTTTCTATAAGATATAATGTTATATTTGTTGGTGTTGGTAAAGCACACCCAACTTATAAGTTAAGAGTGTTCAGATTAATAGGTCAGCTTTATGGGGTGGTAAAAGTCCGAAATATCTCGTAAAATGTTTACATTATGAGCGTTTGCCAACTCTTATCGGTAAATCCTAGCATTTACCGACATGCCTTGGTAAAAGTAATGATAAGTATTATTACTATCGCTAGATTGATAAGGTAAAGGACAATCACGGCTGCATTAATATGAACCTTAAGGTTTGGAGGTGGGGAAAGCGAGTTAAGGTTAGTATTTTTGCATTTTTTTTTACCATCAAAAACCTTTATGGTCAAAATAAAATATTTCTCCAGTAGAACCATACTGTTAAATTTTCTATACATGATAATTTCAACAGTTCTTGAATATTTATCATGGGCATTGCGGAACTCACTTCAGTAGCCGAATGCTCTAAGGCGGGGTTTTTCAACCGGTGTGCCACGACACATTGGTGTGCAGAGGGGTTTGCGGGCAAACAAAAAATAATAGAGAAAGGAATGTGAAAAAAAAAATCAAATCAATTATCAATATTATTTTTATTAGTACCACAATTATAACAATTTCTAGCTACTTAACTTTTAAACACGATCTTAATATTGTACATGTTTAAAAAAAATAGAAACATCTCTTCTTTAAAAACCTTATAGTGCCTTTGTTCAACGTGCCATGAGTTGAAAATCACTGCTCCCAGACGTATCACTCTCGTGTTATACTGGCAGGCTTATAATGGGTATAATGGAGTTCAAATCCCTGTCGGGCCTATCGAGGGTTGTTTTTCCTAAATCGTTTCCCACTCTCCTTCCACGCAAATGCGGGAAGATTGCCTTGAAAATGTTTCTTGCCTCATCCCTACACCATTAGAGTAGTAATCATAGCGTATGTGTGTACAATCCGAACAGGTAGTGTAAGACGTGGTGATTGCGGAGTAGCAAGTAAATTACAACAAGATTATTTTAATTTTAAAAGTTTCTGTAAAAATTCCAGGACGCTCAGGTATCATGACAAATATTCAAGAACTGATGACGTCACTTAGTGTAGGCCTACACAATTAAATTAAACGTGATTACTGAAGCAATAGGTTTTTTTAGCCGAGAAACTTTTTTGCTATAAAAAGTGTAAAAATACGAACTTTAAACTCGCATTACTTTTACACATTTTTTTATAAACACTGATCTAGGGTACTTGTACTCACAAATTAACCCAACCTGGGACAACATGACAATACTATACACTCAACGTGAGCAGCAAGAATGTGATACATGGCCCCTTCTCTGGTCACTAAATAGAACCCTAAATTATTTCATTCAACGTTTGGGAGTTGAACAAGAGTATTTTAATCAGTTTAAATTAGTTTAAAAATGACACCTGGACACGGGAAATTTAGATTAATTGAATTGCGGTCTCCTCCATAAGGACATTCCTGTAATTACAATTATTTATGACCTGGGTGTTGATATTCATTAAGAGTATTTTTGTTTAACCTTTCTCGCTAGCAAATAAACCCAACACTCATCAAATGACAGAGGTTAGGATAAAATTGTATAAAATCAAGTTCATTTCTAGCCCGTATTGGTGGGTGCGAGGACTAAATGTCAGGCTCGTTTAGTCTGGTTTGCTGGTAAAAGGAAAGTCGGGGCTTAATCCAGGTTGAATTTACTTAGGGTGTTTTTTTATACCTAGATGGTTTCCCACCCTCCTTCCACGCGAATGCTGGTGGGTAAATTTCCAAATAATGTATTTTTTTCATCCATCCATAAGACATTAGCCCCAGCTAACTATCCATGGACAGGTTAAAAGTTACAGAGCAAAAAAAAAAGTTTGTTTTTCAAAATAAAAAAGTTTGTTTCTAGAGGGGGAAAAATCCGTGGATTTGGGGGGAGGGTAATATTAACTCCAGATAGCTGCGGTGAGGGATTGTCGCCCAAAGACGGGATGCAAGGGACAGGCTAGCTACTTGTGAAGTGCGGCTGAAGTTGAAACGGGAGGGGGGCGTTCTCTCCACGGTTCGTTGGCGAGCCGCAGAACCGCAGTCAACAGTGACATCCCCTCACACCTCGACACGAGTGTTCCTGATGTAACTCCCCAGTCGGGTCTAAAACAAAACTTGAACGAAACGTCGAAATGACTCAACAACAGTAGAATCGGTTAAAGTTGATTTTACTTTCAAGAATATAAAAGCTCCAGTACTACCTTTCACAGTAGTTAGTTTGTATTTTGTACTGAATATTAATAAAGGAATGATCCGAAAGGATCAGGTGTATATTCCAGTTTTCGGTTGCCATTTGGACCTTCTTTCTTCTTACACCACTGCGGAAACAGTTTATAGGCGGGAGTAGACTCGAAACTGAACCGAAATAACTAGAAATTTTCAAGATCTACTTTCACGTATTAAAACGTAAGGTCGGCTGTCACTTTTGATATATATCATCAACACTTATAATCTATCTATGGTCGTTAACCCGAAGATTGGTTTGCAGTAGTTCTTCACTCTGGTCTTCTTTCTGCTTTCCTCTTCAGTTCTTGGTATGCCTTGCAATCAACGTCTTCAATTATCTGGTCAGTGAAGTGTAGTCATAGTCTTCCTCTTTTTATCTTGCCTTCCACATATCCTTCTAATAAAGATTGTAGCAGCCCCTCATGTCTCAAGATGAGGCCAATCAGCGTGTCTTGTCTTTTTTTTTTATAAACATCTTCCAAAAGATTAATTTTTCACTTATTTTTTTGAAACTTCATTGCTAATTAGATCCTTTTTATACCTATTATATACAATTAAAAAATAGGAAAATGTTATCAATTTTAACCACAAAAAAAAAGTTTGTATTTTCTTAAAGGTCCTTTCTATGAAAATTTGACTGTACAACCAACATAAAATGTCGGGATTATATATTGGTAAATTTTATTGGAGGGAAAGGAAGACAGAAAATAAGAGATTACTGTGGTTAGTACCGAAAGTTTAACGGCAAAGGTTTTTAAGAAATGGTGACGTCGGTTATTATTTTAGCACCGCGTCTTACTATCCTTATCGGGTTAGATGCAAATATAATAATTATACTAATGTGCTAGGGAGGAGAAAGTTTGAACTTAGAGAAAGTGTTCCCTTTCATAAAACATTTAGTAAAGGAAAAAAAAATCCCTCGATACACCCGACTGGGATTCGAGTCCCAATTATTCCATCATCGGCCGTCTAAGTCTATTACGAGAATGACAATTTAGAAGAGGAGTGGCCAAACTTTTTGATCTAGAGATCTACTCCAGAGAAGGAAAATGCTTTACGATCTACTATGTAAACATAGGCTTCATTGGTAAAAAAAAAATTAATAACCCATTTTGTGTTGTTTTAATAGTAAAATTGGGGAGACCTGGCGGTCTAGGGGTAAGGTGTCAAGACTTCTCTGCGGGCGGCCGGGGTTCAATCCTCGGTCCCGGCACAGATTTATCTGATTACCAAACCCTTCCTTCACCTCTGACAAGACATCTTGTGAATGTGGGGAATACCGGGCCTCCACCGTGGTTCGGATTCCACGTTAAACTGTAGGTCCTCCATTTCATCTCACAATCACCCTACTATTACACATTAGCGTAAGGGCGTATAACCCGAACGGGTAGTAAGACGCGGTGCTAATAATAATAATAATAATAATAATAATAATAATAATAATAATAATAATAATAATAATAGTAAAATTACATTGCATATGAGAATTTATAGTCCTTTCACACACTGAAATTGAGTTTTTCATCAAACCACGTAAGACATAATTTCGCTGAAAAAAAATAGTATTTTATCAGTAAACACTTGATTTTGAAGTTGATACATGAATGAGAGTTCATAATATTACTTTGTCATAAACAAAGGCAGGATTGTAAATGGTCATCAGTCAGACAGCTTCGATATTTCGATTTTATAATGTTGACTGACATAAGAAAAATCTGCAAACCCTCACTTTCATTTTATTTATTTCAATATTTTTTAACCAATCGACCTTGCAATCGACTAAACCATCAGCCGTTGTCGACCGACAGCTCGCGATCGAATGGTTTGGCCACCCCTGCTTTAGAATATCCAGCGGGATAAAATATACATTTATAATAATTATTACTGAAGGAGATACTTCTTTTGTGTATAAAACTGACCTTATTGGGGAATTGCCATTTTTTTAGCCTTAAATTATTCAGTCAGCAACCAGAGTTAAATAAAATTTCAAGAAATGTTTTTGAAACATAAACTTTGATTTTGGCTATTATTGATGGTTTTATTTTGAAAAAATTAGTCTCTAATTCAGAACATTATATAAATATTTTTTAAAAAGAATTTCTACATTTAGGGCGTAAATAATACCCTATTTTCGGTGATAGTATTATCTAACGCTCTAAACAACAAATAAGATATTTTTTTCAGTTATATCTTAATAACAAGCCATACTTTTAAATTAACATTATTTAAACCTTTTTCTATAATATAAAAAGTGTATGGATACTTTTTAACTGCTTTCCTAATAGATTTATGTGTAATTTTACATTTTACACGCTTTTAAAATGTGTTGACTTTTCTACTTTAATGGTCTTAATTTTTTTTCCCACTCTTTCCCTTACATAAAATAAATTACCAAACAAAAACTTAATATTTGCAAATGAGGCATGCTTTGTCTTGTAAGTTAATTTCCTTTTTATTAAGCTCTCATTACTCAACACAATTATTCAACGTCATGGGTAATTATTAAGGAAAAAATGTTTTATATTTTTGGATCTCCCTGGTTACAAAAATAATATCATATATAGGCCTACTAAATATATAAATCAGTACCGTGAATCTACAAAAGTATTAATGGTTATGTTTGATTTATATAAGAAAAAATATAATAATATTTAGCACCGCGTCTTACTACCCGTTCGGGTTATACGCTTTAAGTACTAATTACTCTAATGGATTAGGAATTGGGGAGGTTTAATTAGAGGAAGAGAACCCGCATTTGATGGAGGGAGAGTGGAAAACCATTTAAGAAAAACCACCCCCAGTTCACCCGACCGAGATTCGAACCTCGATCTCCCCGTCCTCAGCGGTCGAGCTCAACACGACAAGCGCGTTAGCCAACTACGCCACTGAGGCGGGTCGAAATATATAAATATATAAGCTTGTTCTGAACTGATAATATATAATATATAATAACCGTTCTTTTGAAAATACTTGGGAAAACAATTGAATTGTCATGATATAAAATGTGGAATAATATTTTTATAAAATCCCTCTTCTTTCTTTATAATAATCTGTGTTGAACATTTTATGACACGTAATTGCCTTTATAATGTTAAGGCTGTGCTCAAACATTTAGATTTTAATTTTGATGTTAATAATTAGTACCTGCTTCTGTGAGCGCAATAGTCTAAGGCGTCAATCTCGTGTTAGACTAGACTGCCGATGACAAGCAGATAGGATTTCGAATCCCGCTAGAGTGTACTGAAGTTTTTTTTTCCCCCAAAAATAATTTTCCACTCTCCCTCCACGGAAATGCAAGTAAACTCCCTACAAATTGAGTCTTCCGCATCCAGTAAGACGTGGTGCTAAAAAAAATAAGTTCTGTAAGGAAATTACTGTGAGCTCTGAAACTTACAATTCATGGTTCTAGAACAAATAATGTTTGAAACCTTACACGTTATTTTCGTCGTTATATAAACAACATGAGTGTTTTTTAATGACACTTTTCTCCAAAAGCCCTAAAACCCGATCAATGTATGTTTTAGAACTATTAAATGTTAATTTCATAAATAACCAGCTATTTTCCACACACACACAAAATGCCATAAAGTAATTTAAAAGGGGGCGAGCATTGCCTTGAGAGTAATTTTCAGTTTGTTTGGTAAAGATCACCTTTTAAATGAATGTTTGTGTGGCAGCAATTATCTAAGCTGAGTTTTTACACAATATATTCTAGGATATAGAAAGTTATAATTTAAATCGGAGTAAACCTAATGAAATTCTTAATTTAGAAAATAATAAAACCTAAAATTTAAAAAAATTAAAAATAATATTAGCATCGCGTCTTACTACCCGTTCGGGTTATACGCTTTAAGTACCAATTACGCTAATGGATTAGGAATTGGGAAGATTGAATAAGAGGAAGTGAACCCGCATTTGCGTGAAGGGAGAGTGGAACACCAGTTAGGAAAAAAATAATCTCAGTTCACCCGACCGCGATTCGAACCTCGATCTCCCCATCCTCAGCGGTTGAGCTCAACACGACTAGCGCGTTAGCCAACTACGCCACCGAGGTGGGTCTAAAATAAAAATCTTTTAGAACACACACTCATAAAAGACATACTTACAGATCCTTTAGTTGACGAAACATTATGTAACTTATATCAACATAATGTCATTAACTCTTTTAAAGTGCGTATGGTAGATTATTTAGTTTACAAAGAAATGTATGAGTAAACAAACACTTGCGCTAGGGCTGTAGCAAAGTGTTACTTGATTAGCCCACAAATTAACTGTGGAATTCCCGACTAGAGTTTTTTTTCATTATAGCATCATTTAAAAAACTGACATGATGAGTAATGTGTGACCGAACATTTAAAAAAAAAAGTTTGAGGCATGACAAATTAAAGCAGATTGCATATTGCGTAATAAATAAGAGCGTTTGTTAAATAAAGTAAAATTTTTACTAGAAGAACCTTCTCTGACAGCAAGAAAAGTTACTAAATATACTTTAACATATTCATACGCCAAGCTATGCGATTTGTAGCTGTTAGTTTTGATAGATATTAGTGACACCTATAAAATATTACTAAAATTATAGTAAAATGTTTTAGATGTTTACAAAAAAAAAGTTTCTACTTTCTAAAATGTTCTTCCTGCCAAAATCCTACTAAAGCTATAGCTTGATTTTGGGTTTAAGGACCAGCTTAGAAAATTCAAACATATTTTTTTCAGCCAACATTGATAGCTTTTTATAATATTAGTGCTATTTTATAGGTATTTATTATTATTATTTAGCACCGCATCTTACTACCCGTTCGGGTTATACGCTTTAAGTATTAACTACTCTAATGGATTAGGAATTGGGAAGGTTTAATTAGAGGAAGTGAACCTGCATTTGCGTGGAGGGAGAGTGGAAAACCATTTAAGAAAAACAACCCTCAGTTCACCCGACCGAGATTCGAACCTCGATCTCCCCGTCCTCAGCAGTCGAGCTCAACACGACTAGCGCGTTAGTCAACTACGCCACAGAGGCAGGTTTTATACGTATTGATAATATATTTCAAAAGCGACACCTGCAGCAAATAATAACTTGATGTATGAACATATTAATTGTTTTGGTAATTTTAGTAACTACCTGATGTCCTTCATGCCAAAATCACGTTTTCTTTTATAACTGATAATATGCTCTAACATTCCATTAAGAATAACACCTAGGGACGATTATTCTAGGGAGTTGGACTATCATCTTATATTACTGTTAACATAGAGGTCCATGTTCGAGTCCTAGATGGGTGAACCGATTGTAATTTCCCACATGCCATTTTGATTTTTAGCGTGTTTTCCTATAAGCTAACCTTACTATTCCCGGCTATTAAATAAAGTCATCAATAAATTGTGTGCTACCACTAAAAATTAGAGGACAGTACCTCAAATCTCAAGTATTTTTAAAATTACGGTAGAATCTAGCTAGTCCGAACTAATTGGGATTTGTTTGGACTATCGAAAGTTCGGATTAACTGGGTGAAAACAGATGGATTCGCAGTGAATTGAGGCACGCGTGTTTCCTCGTGTCTGTAAAATTTACATTAAATGATGTATAACATGTAATAGGGCTACATACTGTAGTTTTACATTTACAGTGGAGTCCAGATTATCCTACCTTCGGTTATCCAACATACCTGTGACAAGACATCTTGTGAATGTGGGGAATGCCAGGCCTCCACCGTGGTTCGGATTCCACGTTAAACTGTAGGTCCTCCATTATCATCTCACAATCACCCTACCATTACACATTAGCGTAAGTGCGTATAACACGAACGGGAAGTAAGACGCGATGCTAATAATAATAATAATATCCAACATACCTATGACATCCTATTTACACGTGTTAACACAATGTGAACATATACTGTTTTCCCCACTCCCATTGTTTTTTTGCTATTATTATTATTATTATTATTATTATTATTAATTATTAGCACTACATCTTACTACCCGTTCGGGTGATACACACTTACGTTAATGTGTAATGGAAGGGTGAATGTGAGATGAAATGGAGGACCTACAGTTTAACGTGGAATCCGAACCACGGTGGAGGCCTGGCATTCCCCACATTCAGTTTTTTTCGTTAACTAGTGCATTACGTAATAATAATAATAAATTTTAAATAAACATTATTTCATACTTATTATACACTTCCATTTAATTTGGATTTATTGCACCCCCATCTCCATGGTTCCCCCCTTTCCGTCTTGTTTCCATACATCCGACATTTGACTTATACGGCCACCTATCGGTCCTATTTAGTTTGGATGGTTGGGACTCTGCTCAACAGTAGATATTTTTATTGTACTGTAATTATTTTTAAGTTAAAAGATAATGAATTGTGTTAACTACAACTTGTAAATACTACCTACTTATTATTTTATTATTGTTCCTCGTAGATTTACTTTTAACTTTGAATTAGTTTTTAATAAAATATTCTCGCATTTACTCAGATTTTGGTTTCTTAATATACTGAAACCATGTTCGGATCATCCTAAATTTCGGATTAAAAGGGTTTTAATTAGCTATTTTCAGTGTGCTCCATGCGTGTATTTGCCATATAGTTACGTTCCCAAACATTAAATCCTACCAGTAAAAGAAATATAGCCAGGTAAGGTATAATTTGTGAACGTCATATATACACTATATTCTCATAATAAAACTACCCTCCTGTCCGAATTAAATGAGTGTACATGTGAAACATATGGGATGGTCATAACATAAGTGACCCATTAATAAGAGGTGAGTGTACATGTGAAACATATGGGATGGTCATAACATAAGTGACCCATTAATAAGGGGTGAGTGTACATGTGAAACATATGGGAAGGTCATAACATAAGTGACCCATTTATAAGGGGTGAGTGTACATGTGAAACATATGGGAAGGTCATAACATAAGTGACCCATTAATAAAGGGTGAGTGTACATGTGAAACATATGGGAAGGTGATAACATAAGTGACCCATTAATAAGGGGTGAGTGTACATGTGAAACATATGGGAAGGTCATAACATAAGTGACCCATTAATAAGGGGTGAGTGTACATGTGAAACATATGGGAAGGTCATAACATAAGTGACCCATTAATAAGGGGATCGGGGTCACGAGTGCAAAAATGTTTGGAAGTGAAACAGCTTCCTCCTCAGGGCAGAGGTATCCCTTGCTCCCGATAATATCCCTAAAACTACACCTTAGCACAGAATCGGTGAACACGCGGGTTATAGCGTCAATATCGTCTGATCGTGTTTTTCCCCCTCTGACTAGATGTACGGGTTTCAAATAATGGCTTGATAGGCCTATAGTGATAGCTATTTTTACTTAAATGGTTTACCACTCTGCCTCCACGCTAATAATTGTTTGTTTCATATCCATTCTATATTATAGAGTGGAAATACTATTAGTACTAACAACCAGGTGCAGCCGCAAGTGCGTGAAGGCCACCATTTAGGAGCAAAATAACTACCTCAGTACAATCAGCTGGGATTAGAGCCCCAACCTTCCCATCCCCACTACAAACCAAAATATACGAGAATAACACTTTTGTTCACGTGCCCACCAGTTCAGCAAAGTGTCATGTTCATGTTCATGGTTTGATGTGATTTCTATCAGTCTGGAACTAGGTTCTGCTGGTTAGTGCTGCCTACACCAACTGATAAAAACCCATGTACTACGGAAGTTTAGGAAGTGGGGTGGTTCCCCGTTGCTTCCCAAAACGAATTTCTATGAGCAAGCACAAAAGGACCTACCAGTTTTGCCGGGAAAGGTATTTTCACATACCTTACAGGGTTATTTTGCATGCGAATTCAAGAAGATCAGGTCCTGAGGCGAGCACTTTTTTCCAAGGCCACCGAGGTCGAGTAAGTTTAAAACATATGCCATTTGCGATTTCCAAGCGTATTTGCCTTTGTTCTGAATGTTGGGTGCGTAAATGAAAAACATTCGCCACCAAAAAAAATGACATTTTTTATTTAACTATATAAACTATTATCAAAAATCCATTTTTATTTCGGCGTTTGGTAGTAAATATGCGATTAAGTAAAACACCCTTTTTAATTTTGCTACAAAAGCCTGGGAGGGTGGGCAACCGGTATATCAGCTCTGCAGTGCAGGTAGTATTGTATGCAAGTGTGTTTTCTACTGCGTCCTAAGGGGCCGATACACATGCTGGTAGCTCGGCCTAAGCATGCGAGTAGCTGGCATGTGTGTGTATCGCACCGCTGCTAGGAGTTTGCATGCTTTATCTCGGCCTGCCAGTAAATCGCACGACGTTCTATTTTCTCGTGCTAGTGGCACGCGGTGAGGGGTGGGGGCGTAGATAGGAGTGCTAGTGGCACGCGGTGAGGGGTGGGGGCGTAGA
>CABFVX010002032.1:76361-114586 GCA_902151425.1 Timema shepardi
GGGGGCGTAGACAGGAGTGCTAGTGGCACGCGGTTAGGGGTGGGGGGCGTAGATAGGCGTGCGAGTAGCTGGCAAGTCTCAGCATGTTCTGCTAGTTACTAGCATGTCAGTGCAAGGTAGTGATGGGCACAATCGAATGATTTTAATAATCGAATAATCATTCGATTCTTTGAAAAATTTATTAGTGGATATTAGTTTCATGCTTACATCAAACCTCTCTGGTGCCATTCGAAGATGATTTTTGAGCCACTTAGATCTTCTTGTACTACTAGTAACAATCATGCCATTAGCTAGCATGTGTATTCGGGCCTACTGGTACGCCAGGTACTCGCTTATAGAAGGCTTTTTCACTGACATGTGTATCAGGGCCATTACTAATCGTTCGCATGCTATAAGTAGTTTTATTAGGGTGTAAGTGTAGGGAACGTGAGTTGAGGGCAGGGTATTTGTAGTTTTTATAACAAAACGTTTTTGTAAAAAATAAATAAAATATTGCTCCAGCAGAAACAGAGTTTAATTTTCATTACAGGAATTAACTTTACATCAACAATTCACCACTCACTAATTCTTTAGTCAGGTGCAACGTCCAGGGTTTACGTGCTTCGGTGGCCGCATGGTCTAAGGCGCTACTATCGCAGTAGAGTAGACTGCTGATGATGGAGTGATCGAGGTTGGAATATCGGTCGGGTGTACTGAGGGCGGTTTTCCAAAATGGTTTTTCAATCTCCCTCCACGCAAATATGTGTACACTTCCTCTAAATATAACCTTCCTAATCCCCAAAACATTTAGCGTAATTAGTGCAAAGTGTCCTGAAAGGGTAGTAAGACGTGGTGATTAAAAACAATCTGGGTTTAATTAAAATTACATTTGCATCTGTGGGCACGTGGACTAAAATATAAAGCCAATCTATTTTGTTTTTCAGTGTCAAGGTTAAAATGCCAGTCAGGTGTACATAAGTAATTTTTTCCCTCTGAATGGTTTCCTGTTCACTGGGGGGATGGCGAAGTTGATCAAAGGCACTAAAGAAGAGCTAATAAATTATTCAATCTTGATAATGAGACATATAATTATTCTAGTCTTGTTTGGCTCATTGTGACTTAAAGGAACGACAAATCTAGGACACGCGTCTGTAATCGCGTGGACTAAAACGGCAAATTCGACTTTTATGGTTTGCCTGTGACAGTAAAATTGGGGTTGGAAACCCTACTAGCTGTATTGAGGGTATTTATTTCCTAAATGATTCACCAATCTTCCTAAATGAAAATGTGGGTATATTTCCTCCAAGCCAATCTTACCCCATGAGTGTAGTTAAATTCAAAAAGGCTGGGTGGGTGGTGTATTTTTTAATATTTATTTTCATAAATATGGACCACGTATGTGATTTAGTGGTTAGGCTTCCTGGCTACAAATACAAAGGTCCCAGGTTTGATTCCCGGGGTTTAAAGATTTTCTGTGAACCAGTGGGTCTGGAACGGGCTCAAACTCAGCCTCGTGAGACCAAATGAGGAGATACTTGAATGAATAAGTAGATACTCCGGTCTAGGAAACTGAGATAAACGACCGTAGGGTCTATTGTGCTGATCATATGATACCTCTTATCCTCATAATTTGAAACTATCTTCACCAACAGACAGTGGCCACTCAATCGGTAAGGTTCAATTGAAAATTTATGACATGTATGTGTGTGTGTGTGTGTGTGTGTGTGTGTGCGCGCGCGCACGCGCACTGTATATATAGTGTTGAGCTAATCGTTTGAAGAGTACTTGTAAAATAATCTAATAAACATGAAATCACTAGTTACCATTTATGTGATGTGAGTAATATATCTTACTCTCCACAAATATTTCCAAGTCGTACTTGATGGACACCTCTAGAATACTAGCAGAGTTGGAATAGTATATATAACTTGGCTGACTTCACACCAGGAGGCCTGGCCTCTTATCCCTGATCAGTCTATTAGGGTGTGTTAAAGTCCATTTGTCATTTACCATTCTATTCATACTGTTTGATAATTTCGATAAAAAGATTATTTTTCTCGTCCTGGTTTCATAAACTATAAGCTTAAGTCAATGATCGCAGGAACTGCCCCAAGTAATTAACTATTATTATTATTATTATTATTATTATTATTATTATTATTAGCACCGCGTCTTACTACCCGTTCGGGTTATACGCACTTACGCTAATGTGTAATGATAGGGTGATTGTGAGATGAAATGGAGGACCTAGAGTTTAACGTGGAATCCGAACCCCGGGGGAGGCCTGGCATTCCCCATATTCACAAGGTGATTAACTGATTGATAATTAAATAAAACGTACGACTTATTCGAATGTACTTTCTCATGGTAGTATCATATTTATAATATATAATAGTTTAGAGCAATGTTTTCAATAAACAAACTTAATAAATGCTTCTCTCACTCTCTCTCAAATAAAAACATTTTAACCACTTTTTTTAATATCTAAAAACTGGTTTTAGAAAAAATTGAAACGCTCAATAATAAATATTCAGTAAACTACTCTTAAATAAAAAGTATACCGGAATATTCATGCCGAAAAATTGCCCAAAAATTAATTTTGAAGATCACTAAACATTCTTTAGAAAAAATTTAGAATTTTGAAAAATAAGTTTTTAATATATTTCCCTTACATTTAGGGCTATAATTAAAATAATGGGTTTTTGTCATGGTAAAATATCAATATATACATATTTTTAACGAAAGCCATAAAATCATTTCTATTGTAGCTCCATGTACAGAGAGAAAAACAGAGAGACAGACAGACAGAAGTGAGGACAGCTATAACAACTAGGCCCGCCGCACATTGGACGGAGGGCAGGCGCAGCAGAGGGGCAGGCGAGGAAGAGGAAAATATGTAGTACACGTGTTCTTATGGGTTACCGCACATTGGACAGAGTGCAGGTGCAGTGTAGGAATAACTCTTTCACACCTCTTTCCCGCCTCTCTCTGGTTGTAGTAGACGCACAGTTTTCCTGTGTCCTCTGCGCCTCTGTCACGTAGTTCTTGTGTATTGTGATGGAACATCTTATTCAATTAGTTCAAGACCATCCAGTATTATGAAACCTTAAACACACTGCTAGTTTTTCGTTACTTCCAATCGGTTCCTGAGCGTTACATTCTTTCCCTGTGATGTCATTTTCAATGAGATGATGAACTTCATCAAACTGAATTCTATCCAATCGGTATGCTTCCCTAAAAACATTGTCTGGAACTTCCGATGATAACATGAACTCACCGTGGGTCTTTCTTTTTTTTATGTACTCACTTTTCCAAATCGTCTTTTTTCTTTTTTTACTAAGAGAGTAGAATAAAATAAAATTATTTAATTCAGAGTCTGACTCGGAATCCAAATCTATCAGAAGTTCCTCTAATTCACACGCCATATCACGTCTTCTTGTACTACTGGGTGAAAGCTCCCTGAATCGTTAAAAAATCTGCGGTGACCTGCAAAAACCAATTCCTGTGCTGCGCCTGCCCTCTGCCAGGACTGTGTTCAATGTGCGGTGCCTTGCAGAAACCGCTTACTGTGCTATGCCTGCCCTTTGCCTGACTTCTGCCTGTGCTGCTTCTGCCATGCGTCCAATGTGCGGCGGGCCTAAAGGCACACCTTTCATACATTCGGAGACATATAAAACGTGGAGATTCGTCATTATTTGGCGGGGAAAATGTTCATGAAAACAATACTTTCTCTACATGATCTAGTAAAATGAATATCGTTAATTATTTAACGCCACGTCTTACTACCTGTTCGGGTTATGATCTTAAGTATTAATTATACTAATGAGCTAGGAATTGAGAAGGCCGAATATAGAGGAAGTGAACCCGCATTTGCGTGGAGAGAGGATGGAAAACCATTTCAGAAAATCACCCCTAGTTCACCAGAGCGAGATTCGAACCTTGATCTCCCCGTCGTCGGCAGTCTACTAACTCAACACGAAACTAGCGCGTTAACTAACTATGCCACCAAGGTGGGTCATATATTATTTGAAAGTGGATATTATTTTATGATAGCAAATATATACATTTTCACATTATATACATTATTAACTTTAGTGCTTTAATTAAGACATATTATTAAAATAATTATTGCCAACATGTTTTAAATTATAATGTGCAGACTTGTGTGAAGGAATTAATCAGCTGTAACTGAATTAAATGGCCTTCATTATTTAAAATGTCACATTAGGCAATCACATGTAAAGTAGGTACTAATTGGTATAATTATTAACACTTCATAGTCACAATGTAATTGAAATTAATTAATGTCGACGTCAAGGATAGATGGAACTCTGCCAGGCCCCTTTTATATTAAAAACATCGGTGGGCACGTGGACTAAAATGTAAGGCTCGTCTAATGTATCCTATATAGCCTTGTTTGCCAATAATGAGGGCTCGTGGTTTGAATCTCTGCCAGGTGTACTGAGGGTGGTTTTTTCCTTGGTGTTCTCTTATTCTTATTTTTATTTCTCTCTAGCGCTCTCTCTCTCTTTATATATATGTGTGTATATGTATGTATGGATATGTATGTATATGTATGTATATATGTATATGTATGTATAAAAATATAAACCTATTTTTCCATGCAAATGGGGGTACACTACCTATAAAATCTTTGATTATAATTTATAGATAGACACCGACTTTTGGCAAACGGTGTTTTCACGAAACGTTTGAAAAATCCATTCCGAAAGCGCTAAAACTTGTTTTCAATTACAAATAAATCATCATTAGGCATTCATATCTTTGAGTTTAGGGAAAAAAAAGGATAAAGATCTTTATACGTGAAATTGAAGTTTCCTCACGAATTCTTAACCAAACGCGTATTTTAAAATGAAATTAGTGTTTCTAGTCAAAATTACGTTTATAAAAGCTTAATATGTGATAGCACGTAACAGATGTTAAGACCTTTGAGGACTGTACTCTATATAGCTATATCGATGTATATCGAGATAGTTTATAACCGCCACAACAGATGTTGATATTAACTGCTTAACACCAAAAGCGTTATTTAAAAATATATATACCTGGACTCTAATAAAAATAGATTATCTTTAAGCCAAGATGGCTGACAGAATAAAATAGTCAAACCTTCTATAAATGCTGCTACTATTTATTACTTTCTATACATTTTTTTTGAGAAACTTATGGTTGCTGTTTTGTGTTTACGGATATTCTACTGTGACAAGAATTTAGTGTCTTCTTACTAAGTTTGGAATATTACAGTTTGTTTTTGTGATACTTCACTTTTAATAAAATAATCAAATAAATATTTTCACAAAAAAAATCTATGAAAATGTTCTAGGCCAGAGGTCAGCAATTGGCGGCCCACAGGACAGATCCGGCCCACGAAGGTCTCCCTTATGGGCCGCAGGGACAGAATAAGGAACTGTCTGTCTGTCTGTCAGAAGCCTAAAGTATATATCTGAATTAATATTATTATTATTAGCACCGCGTCTTACTACCCGTTCGGGTTATACGCACTTACGCTAATGTGTAATGGTAGGGTGATTGAGAGATGAAATGAAGGACCTACAGTTTAACGTGGAATCCGAACCACGGTGGAGGCCTGGCATTCCTCACATTCACAAGATGTCTTGTCAGAGGTGAAGGAAGGGTTTGGTGATCAGATAAATCTGTGCCGGGACCGAGGATTGAACCCCGGCCGCCAGTACAGAAGTCTGACACCTTACCCCTAGACCGCCAGGTCACCCTGAATTAATAAAACTACCAAATTATCAAAAAGCAGACTTATGCATAAACATTTTTATTTATTCATCAGTATTAATAAAGCAGGAATTGATATAAATAGTAAGCATACATTTAAATCTAATGGGAAAAATGATTTTTTCTGGTCTTCCGCTGTTTTGCGAAAGTCGGGAGTTATGGTGAGTTATGGTGGTACCTACTGGGAACTCGTAGCGATTATTGGCTCAGCTCGAGTGCAGAGGTACGAGTATGTTTTGATACTTTTCATCTATGAGATTCCCACTTCGCAGATATTATGTATACCTGAACATTATCAACGCGTTCAACTCAATATCTCAAACATTTTCTTGTATGAAATGGCTGAATTAAGCCAAAACTACCCCAAACTGTTGCTTTTTTTTTTAATGTCAAACATTAGTTTGAGCTCTAAGTATGATTGAAAATCGATGAGTTCTAGTGCTTCGTTAATGTCCTGGATGTATTACCAAATCTTCACTAAATAATTGGTTTCCATAATCCAGGGAATGATGTTTGACTAAATTTAATACAGTTTTTGGAATGAAAAAATCTTTAATTCTTACTTTCAAACTAGTTTTGAACTTTCATTTCAGATGCTGAACTAAATGATAAGTCTTGAGTTTTGGAAAGAAGAAATTTCTGGACTGAATATCGTTCAAAAATAAATCGACACACACACACATATATATAAATATGCTTCAATTTTTCTCGAATAAGTTAATCACGGATTTATTCGGCCTTATAAATTGACATTCATGCTATAAAGTTGTTGAAACGTATCTGCTAAAAAATACAATCGCACCAAAAAGACATAATCAATTAGCAACAAAAGGTACTTATAGCTCTGTTGTTACCTTCACGGTGACTCGTGTATTGGCTCTCATTCAACCAGGGTATTTCTTTTGGTGTGATATACTACAACACGCCAGACGTGAAATAGAGCCGCGCACATCAGACGCGTGCGGCTCGCGAATATAGATGTTTTCCTAACAGAGCGACTGACACGTTTGAAATACCATACAATATCGCAGATGAGACAGTTTTTGTTTGCCATTAAATGGATCGCTATTAATATTAATCATTAGTTATTGGTATTAATAAAATTGAACCGAGAGTTTTATCTTAGCCTAGTGCTGTTCGAAAAAACAGTTGTTGAAAAGAGCAATAAAAAACGATTTACAAGTTTTTTATTAGTTCGTAAAATGACATAAATATTTTAATAGCATAAGTTAAGGACATACCTGTAGAAAGTAAAAATTTAGGATTAGTTAATTCATACTAATGCTTAAAGAATATTTATTATGAATATTCTATTTTATAGTAACAAGTAAAAGAGAATGCAACTTGTCACATGTATTTATAGCCGCATGTGCAATCGCGTCTATACTGCTTCCAGAGGAGTGCTCGCGTCTATACTGACCCCAGAGGAGTGCTGGCGTCTATACTGCCCCCAGAGGAGTGCTCACGTCTATACTGCCCCCAGAGGAGTGCTCGCGTCTATACTGCCCCCATAGGAGTGCTCGCGTCTATACTGCCCCCATAGGAGTGCTCGCGTCTATACTGCTTCCAGGAGTGCGCACGTCTATACTGCTTCCAGGAGTGCTCGCGTCTATACTGCTTCCAGGAGTGCTCGCGTCTATACTGCGTCCAGAGGAGTGCTCGCGTCTATACTGCCCCCAGAGGAGTGCTCACGTCTATACTACTTCCAGAGGAGTTCTTGCGTCTATAATGTTTCCAGAGGAATTCTCGCGTCTATACTGCTTCAAGAGGAGTGCTTGCGTCTATACTGTTCCTAGAGGAGTGTTCGCGTCTATAATGTTTCTAGGGGAGTGCTCGCGTCTATACTGCCCCCAGAGGAGTGCTTGCGTCTATAATGTTCCCAGAGGAGTGCTGGCGCCTATAATGTTTCCAAAGGAGTTCTCACGTCTATAATGTTTCCAGAGATTTTTATTACATAAATTCAAATATTTATTTACCATAACATAGGGTTTTTCGATAAACCATTAGCGTAATTAAAATGCGACTAACCCAGACGAATGGCAAGACGTGCAAGGGAAAAAAAAAGCACTTTGGTACTTTACCAAATTAAACTTGAGATAGAAGAAATAGCCAAGCTATTATATATTTGTTAATCACGGTTATAGCCTAGTTAATGATATGTTTACAGTTGTGAGCTTGAGTTTAATCTCGTGAATGTTTGTTATTGCAACGTTGAGAGCTCTACGACCTTGAGACAGCAGCACATCTGTTAATTAGCTAATATGTAAGGCTGTGGACCGGTATTTTTTAAGACTTGATTACACTTAATATGGTGACGACACACTCTTACAAAACAAATGTCTGAGAAATACTAGTCGTCTGAAGTGTATGTTATTTATTTACACAATCAGTGAAATAATGTAAGACTCTGACATCAACGTAAACACCTTGTTAAAAGTCTTCTAGCCTCTTTGAGAGATGCGTGCGCGCGCATACTAAACACATTTCCGGTTAGCGAACCACAGTGTCGAATGGCGTGTGAGTGAACCTTTCCTAGGACGTGAGCCATGGTTCGAGAGCTTTTGGAGTGGATACTTTGGTTCGAATCACAGGTCGAGACAAGATTTAGTGATTGAAGACGTTACCTATATGTGACTTTACAGCAGGTTAAGAGAGAGTTTCCTAAAGTAATGAATTTACGTTTCATTCAGCGAGTTTTAAAAATATAACGTAGAAACAAAAACAATAAATTCTTAGATTATTCTAAAAATAGTCCTACACTGCCAAAACATTATTATATTTTGAAGTAGTTTTTGTAAACTTGTTTTTTTATAAAATATCTATAATTTAGTCTATTTGGCTAGGTCACGAAAATGGTCTGTAGGAATTTTTCCACTAGTATGTGCAGGCCTATTAAAAAAAAAAGTCCGTGGTAGCATAGGGATGATGAAGGAAGCATTTTAGAGGTAAGATACACGCATTTGTGTGGAGGGAGAGTGGAAAACTATTTAGGAAAAACCACCCTCGATGCACCCGACCAGGATTGAACCCCAATCTCTCCGTCTTCGACAGTATAGTCCAACAATAGAGTAGCACGCTAGACAACGTGGCAACCGAACGGGCAACTGAGTAATTAAAATGTGTTTGAGGGACTTGCATGGCGTGGTGAAAAGTTTTTTTTTAACGCTTCTGTTTTCCTCCTAGTTTTCATCTGACCTGTCACGTGCGGTATAGTTTTCAAAGGAAACCGCTAGAAAATTTACTAGATGTACTTTTATCTATTCATACCAACTCATGTGATCGGCAACCATACGATTTGATAAATATTATCAATATCTATAAAATAATACTAATAATATGGTAAAATATTATCTACGTTGTCTAAAAAATAATTTTATTATTATTATTTAGCACCGCGTCTTACTACCCGTTTGGGTTATACGCTTTAAGTACTAATTACGCTAATGGATTATGAATTGGGAAGGTTGAATTAGGGGAAGTGAACCCGCATTTGGTGGAGGGAGAGGGGAAAACCATTTAGGAAAAGCCACCCCCAGTTCACCCGACCGAGATTCAAACTTCGATCTCCCCGTCCTCAACAGTCGAGCTCAACACTAGAACGTTAGCCGACTACGCCACCGAGGTGGGTAATTTTTTTTTCCTATAAAACCCTTTCTTCGAAAATTGTTGTGTAACTTTGCCACAGGTGCTGTGTGTGTATTTCCCTGCGTTTCGTCAAAGGTATTGTCCGTCCTGAATAAAACTCCAATAAATCTCCCGCCCACTGACGCAACACCCACAAGACAATAAGGCGCAGGATGACAAGTTTGACGTGCCCGGCTCAAGGACATATTTACATTTCCTTATATTTCACTTGTTTTTTCACTTTCCGTCAACAAATGTCACGTCATTACTTTGCAGGGTACCAATATCGCGCTTTGGATTTCAAAGTAAAATAAACTATGAGAGATGAGTGACTGGCATTGTTGATACATTTATAATATTTAGAAAAAATTGGGATACTTAAATTTATAAAAAAAACTACTTAAAATCAATTGTGCCTTCTTGTAAGTGCTAGGAAAGGACAGTGAACGAACACTTAGTGATTATCAACAGTCCTACCTTGATGGGTTCAACTATGGCCTATTATATAACCGGCACCATAGTGGAAATATGGAGGTAAACTTTCCACCATTCATGGTTAATTAAGTATAACTATCTATACACAGGACTAAAGTCCTCATTATTTACGTTAGAGCGAGTGGTAATTTATGTTTGTTGACCAATAGTAGGTTTTGGTGACCTGGCGGTCTAGGGGTAAGGTGTCAAGACTTCTGTGCTGGCGGCCGGGGTTCAATCCTCGGTCCCGGCATAGATTTATATCTCACAATCACCCTACCATTACACATTAGTGTAAGTGCGTATAACCCGAACGGGTAGTAAGACGCGGTGCTAATAATAATAATAGGTTTTCGTTTACAATTACATCTGTTCTTTAATTTGATTTTGAAATGAGAAAATGTTGTCACTAAATATGAGTTGACTTTTAACTAAAATGAATTCAAAATAAAAACTATTTTGTTGTTAGGACGCAAGATTGGTAGATTTATCGAAGAAACAATTATATGTTTCAAGTATAAAAATAAATGGTACTATTTTCTTTCTATTAGCTATTTTTTCGTACCTCGAGTATTAATCAGTACTAAACAAATATAACATTTTAGTGTATTATTGTGCTATTTTATAAGTTTTATTAATATCTATAAAAAATGACACTAACAGACGTGTAATTATATTGAAGTAATTTTAGTAATAATAATAATATTTGGCACCGCGTCTTGCTACCCGTTCGGTTTATACGCATTAAGTACTAATTACTCGAATGGATTAGAACTTGGGAAGGTTGAATTAGAGGAAGTGAACCAGCATTTGCGTGGAGGGAGAGTGGAAAACCATTTAGGAAAAACCACCCCCAGTTAACCCGACCGAGATTCGAACCTCGATCGCCCCCGTCCTTAGCAGTCGAGCTCAACACGACAAGCGCGTTAGCCAACTACGCCACAGAGGCGGGATAATTTTAGTAACTTTTATAACGAGCAGATAAGGTCCTATCCATCAAAATTCTACCATACCTTGATTAAACTGTTACTGATATCTATCCCAATCCCGAGGAAGGGCGATAGCAAACCAGACCGAAAGAAAAGTGGTTTCCTTGAAGCTTGACAGGCGCTGCTAATCAACAACAAAGTGAATTATTTCTTCTCCCCTTCCGTTTCAACCAGTTGACAAATAGGGCCACGTGCTAGTTTGAGTTGCGCCAAACACTCAAGGGCAAAAAGTTAAAAAGAGTGTCTCGAGTGAAATGAGTATCGACCCACATCACCAACACACCTTTCAATGAAGAGCCCAGCTTACGAACCGATTAACCGAAATATTGCATACAAAACTACGCTTGAATCGGAAAACGTAGCATAGTACGGCTTTTCACATTTTTCTCTTGACGACAAAATTAGTGTCAATTCAATAGTTTTTATTTTAGAATAATTGTTTTTTTTTAGCAATTTTGTATTTTATGGTATATGACTGGTCTTAATTACACTTCTTAGTAAAGAAGAATATAAGCACAGTGTTTTGATGGCGCTAGTGGGAACGCATGAAACGCTGATGTGGCAAAATTGTGAAGCTTAAACGCGTAAGAGCTTTTATTAGAAATGTAAAAATATGTAAGTTATATATACAAAATATTATATATCTATAATTATATAAAAAGTTAGTAATAGTTATAATGTTTGTAAATCGATGTGTTGGGTTTACTTAAAGCGGAGTTTCTAAGCTGATTTGACCTAAGTTTGAGATGGAAAATCAATTTTTTTTAATCTCTAAAGTGGTAAATCAGATGTGTGTTGGCTCAATACCTTTCAATGTTAACATATGACCCATACTAAATCATGATTTACAAATTATCAACAACAAAACCGTAAAGAAATCGATCGCAACGTAGCAGATTTCCTCTGTGTATAGATTCCCGATTCATAAGTCGCTGGGGTGTAGATCTCTGTAGAAGTGGGGTCTGCTTTAAATTATTAATATGTCTCGTTACGGACGTCTACTGAGTGTCAATCACAGGTAGACAAATAAAAATGCATTAATGTGCAAATATAAATGAAAGCATCAATGATGCTACCCACTTCGATGGTCGCATGGTCTAAGACGTCACTCTCGTAATAGACTAGACTGCATACAACGGGGATATCGGGGTTTGATACCGGTCGGAGATAGTGAAGATGGTTTTTCCTAAATGGTTTCCCACTTTTTACACACAAATGCCGGTTAAAAGAACAAACCTACTCCTCCCTAACTCATTAGCGTAATCATTATATATTGTACGCGTACAAACTGGACGGGTAGTAATACGTGGCGCTAAGGGGGAGGGGAAAATCAATGATGGTTAAGGAAACTGTTGCCAATTTCTAAACGTAGACCTATTCTATTTTAATTTATTTACCTTTCATATCAATTAATATAAATCTATAATATATTACTGCTATCGTTATTTTATCCAAGAACATTCTGCAAAAAATAAAATTACGCAAATGTTGATAGTGCTAAAAAAAATAGAAATTGTTCCATTTCAACCAATTTTATTGAACAAAGTATTTTACTTTTCCATTGGTATACATGGTATCACGCTATTAAGGATATGGAGTGTGTACACAAAATTAAAAATCATACTGGCTTAAGGACTATAAGAATATGGAGCTTACAGAGTATGTAGACTCGGCTTAGTTAGCACCGTAAATCTCTCAGCAAACTTTGTGGATAAACATTGCTAGAAGACTTTTCAAGAATCATCGGTAATTCGAAAAATGTGAGCCTATATAAATCTAAAAAAAAATGAGCAATTTAACGTACACTTTCCGAACCGACTGATTATATAGCATACGAGAGTTTCTATGAACGAGCATGAAAGGGTCTACCAATTATGCCAGAAAGGTATTTTCACATACCTTCTAGGTTTCTTTTAAATACCACAATTGACACGGAACTGAAGGCTTTACTTCCTCTCCGAAGAAAGTTGTGCTACGTATTTTTTATCGCTCAGGAAAAATCCCTTGACCTCAGCTGGGTTAGAACTCAAGAACATCGGGTCCTGAGGCAAGCACTATACCCCAAGAACATCGATCTCAAACCTTTTATGAAATTAAATAAAAGCCCGCAAGGTTAATATTTAGGAAATAGTCATTAGCGCCTTGTCTTGGCAGGGTTGTTTTGTTTATTGCTTTGGTTTATATCTCTAGCTCGGTTGGAAATACGAGCAGAGGATTATCGGAAAATTCAATTGGCACTTCACCAAGCAAGATGGGGCTATTTTTCCTTCTGAAATCTGTGCTCATTAGCCAAATTAAGCTATATCCATATATTGAAAGCTTTTTAAAAAAAATCTACCATAATTATGGATAAAAATAATGGAAACTTGTTTGCCAAAGTGGTTAAATTATATATAAAAAATATAGTATTATTATAATAAATGTTAGAATATAACCACCCTTGAAACTGATCAAAAAATTATCCTAACTAAATTACACAGAGTAACTCCTTCAAACACTAGACTATTAACTTTAGTATTACTCTAATTAGATAGGCTACTTATTTTATTATAATATGGAAATTGTAATTAACTTTAAGTGACAATTATGCATAATACAGTGCTTAACTAACTTCTGACAAACTAATGATTCATTACTATAAATTGACTTTGCAGAAAATGTAAATTATTAATACTTAATATAAAATAAACAAGAAATATGTATGTGAATGGCATTGGTCAAGAAAATTGTCTTTCGTTAAAAAATAAATTGTTTTGTCAAAATAATTCAAAGACTTAATTGGAATAATATTTCACCAATTTAAATAATAATAACTAGTTTTATGTTGAATGTACTATAGTAGGCCTACTGTCATAAAAAGGAAACTTTTCCCTACAGATAACCTCAAAATAAAAAATGTTTCACCTTGAAAATAATTACTAAAAGAATAAACGACCTAGACACACATTGTAAGTGTCCTGCGATAGTCAGTTCCAGGTATCCATAATGCGCTGTTGTTATGTAAACTATTGTAGGTTTATGTTAAAAATAAACTTTAAAAAAATTGATTTTTTTTTTCAATCAACCAAAGATATAATTTTACTATGCCATTAGCAGAGCCTGGATTTCGATAACCTAATAATTATCAAAAAATTACCTAAAATTCTAAAAATTACTTAAAATTTTTAAAAAATTACCTAAATATATGTACAAAATTAGTAATAGATATACACGACTAAATCAAACACATACTTCACAAAATTGTTGACTAAAAATAAATATGCAATGAAAATACTTTAACACTAAATTCTTGCATTCTAATAAATTAATATAATATTGATTTAAAAATTACTTCTTCAGTAATAATAGAACCGAATATAATTTACATCAGTCGGATATTCACCAACTATTTTATTTTTATTATTTATCACTGTGCCTTACCGCATGTAGTAAGTACTAAATAAATGTGGTAGGGATCAGGAGTGTTGAATTTAGTGGAATTGTACTCGCATTTGTCTGCAGGGATTAGGGAAAATCGCCCTCGGTGCACCTGACCGGGATCAAGCCCCGATCCCCCCTCCCCGTCATCGGCAGTCCAGTTTATTGCGAGAGTGACAACTTAGGGCTAAGAACATGAGGCCATTTAAGCGAGCTATTCGCAAACTCTGTAACATTAAATCTCGTTTAAGTGACAGTACAATTGTCGACCCCGAGTGGTTGTGTTTCTGATAGCTATTAAGTAGCCGGTGATCTCACACGTTTATCATATATACTCTATTCACGGTAATAATTACTCTCTGAAAGGTCTTTTTTCCTACCAATATCTTACTATATAATAGATTTCTGGTAGGGAAAAAGACCTTTCAGAAAACAATTCCTACGGTGAACGGATTTTACTCTGCCTTAAGCTATTAGTGAAAAATTACCCTAAGCGTGGAACGCTAAGCTAAGACAAGGGCTACTGTTTCAAGTATTTTGTTTAGGTGTCATTTAAAAAAAATTAATATAATTAAAATAGGTTAAGTATTTGCATAGTATTTAATTAAATATGGTCTTGAGCCTTAAATTTGAGTAAATACAATTCAAAAACAAATAAACAAGACAAAATGACTCACGTTATCACTCAAACATATTTATCACGGATCAATATATATATATATATATATATATATATATCACGAATCAATATATATATATATATATATTTGTATATATGCCCTACAATATGTCGAAATGAGAAAAAAAGTTATCACATGTGTTGAGAATATAGTCAAGCTATGAATCGATTTATTTAATAAATCAGAATGGTAGTTATTAACTATAATTTTTTTTCTTAAAATCTATCATAGCTTATAATGATTTAAATTTTAAAATTCAGTAAAACCCCAATAATCCAAAAACTTTTCGGAAAAAAGGGGGGAGGGGGGGATTAAGTCAAATGAAATATATTTTTTTTGTTAACAAGCTCAAAGTTAAAAGAAAATTTGTAAGAAATAGTGATTTTCTGATAAGAAATTCTTAATATTTACATATTTTAGTCAACACAATGTGTTTTCTTGTAAGTAAAAATAACTAGAGTACATATTAGGTATTATACATATTAATTAAAGATTTGTTAAAATCATTCGACTGTAATTTAAAATTTGTGAAAATACTGTATCTCTGTATTCTCCCGCTTACTCAAAATTTTCGCTATTCCGAACAAGCTTCAGTCCCAATTAGTTCGTATTAACGAGGTTCTAGGGTACGACATTTCATTTAGTCATATTTTTAATTGGGAAATTAATAGTTTTAATAACGGATTTAAATTTCTTTCTACATTAGTTTAGAAAAATATGTAACGGTCTTCGAAAGAGGCGTATACGTTTCTCAAATCATAATAAGAACTACAGTAGAGCGTCGATTAACTAAACTAATAGGGACCAAGGGTAGTTCAGATAGTCAAATTGTTCTGATAATCAAACACAAAACAAAATTTCAGTTTTATATCTTAAATAACGCTAAGAATAATCATAAAACAATATAGGAAATAACTTTGGTGATAAAAATACAATAAACATTGCAAAACATATTTGTATTATTAATGGTTTTCCAACTTGATACATAGTAAGCCTAGAATATATCATACCATAATTAATTACTGTATTACATATCAGAAATTCTTGACAAAGTTTCTTTCAGAAGTGAATAGTTAAGATGGCTATTTACAGCATCAAGAAAAGTACGCTAACAAGAGTAATCATTAATTTCTCTTTGCACCATTTTTGATTGTTTCTTTCTGGCTGCTAAATCACGCCACCTTTTTAAAAGAAGAAGTTGGGTTGGACAACTTTCTGTTTGCTTTTCGTACCAAGCCATTGCAGTAGCTAAGGTTCGGTTGATTGAAGTTTAGGATAATAGACGTTCGGCTAATCGATTATCTACTGTATTGTTATTATTATTATTATTATTATTATTATTATTAGCACCTCGTCTTACTACCCGTTCAGGTTATAGGCACTTACGCTATTATTTCTGTTTAAAAATTCTCAATTCTCAAAATTACTCAAAATTCTCAAATAACAAATCTTTGTCATGAACATGGAAAAATTACGAAATTCGCCTATTCGTGCCTACCACCATCGCCCAGACACATATTCACCCAACGCTCCTTATTGGTGAATATGCGATGTAGCGTGACGTTAATGGCAGCATTTTCATGTCTGATGTTGTCTTTCAGTCCCTCAATCGACCTTGAATTTTAAGCAAGTATAAACTGTGCCTTTAAAAAGTCCCCAGATAAATAAATCTGGGAATGTCAGGCTGGGAGACCTAGGTGTGGTCACAGATCTTTTGATAGATTCCTGTTCTGGAAAAAGCTGCGAATTTCTGCCATGCTCCTCTTGGAGGAGTGGCAAGTGGCACCATCCTGTTGGTTCTTTTTCGCTGGATGCAATGGATCTTCATGGTTGGCGTGGGGATTATCATTGGCTCACGTCCTTGTATTTTGCGATTTTACATAGCCCGATAAATGGAACCACGACTTCTCAGTAGACCAAATTATGTCCAATAGAATGGAGTTTTTGGCGAAAAAATTGCGCAAACCATTGAAAATACGCCAGTCACTTTGCAGGATCGGGTGGCTATGACTCGTACACAGCCGTGATACAATATGGCTTAATCTTTGCCTGTTTAGCTGCTCTTTGACAGGTCGAGTACGATAGTCCATTCTCTTGGGATAATCTTCTAAGAGATTTTCTTGGAGATGCCAATAACCACTTCTTTACATCCTGTAGTGTGTCCCCCATCATCTTAGTCTATCCAACCGTATGGGAATCCACCAAACTTCCCGTTTTCTTCAATTTCTTCGCCAAATTAAAAATGATGGTTCTGATGGGTGGTGTACACACACAAAATTCATTCATAAACTCCCTCTGACACTGTTTGAAGGAACCGATCATCATCCAGTACTGACGCAAAATGAACACACGCTCTTCAATTGAATACACCATCCTTCTTCCACCGACTCTCTTCCAATGACCAATGATACACGCTCCTCCACTACTGTTTCGATAGGGTGCGTCAATTCGGCGCTCAGCTGGCCAGTTGGTGGGGAAACATGTTTTTCTGAGTCAACTGTTTGTCATGAAATAAAGAACCGTTCCGCTCGTGTTTCACGTTCATCGTATAATGTAATAGTTCACTCCCGAGTGAATCACCCTCAGAACCAGCATTGGTGTGCATAATGACTAAGCCGTCAATCTCATATCGTGTCATCTGTTTTCTGTTATTGGGGAGGTCTAGGATCGAATTTCTACCGAAGAGAACTGTCATAAATGGTTCATCACTCTTACACCAAGCTAATGAGGGTAAGTTTCCTCTAAATGTATACCTTACTCACCCTTTCTCATAATTGAAATTATTTGGATAGCTCGAACGAGTCTTAAATCATTGTTGAAAAAATTAAGAATCTCCTACCGACAGTATTTTGTATGAAAATGGGGGAAAGCTCATATCAATAATGTTTTTTTAATTGTCTTTATCTTTATTATTTACTTTGATTAGCAACTTATTTAAGTCTCCAGGTGGTTCTTAATGTAGAATTTGATGATAAGCAAGTATAGAGCCTTATATATAAAAACGGCATATATATATATATATATATATATATATACACACACAGTTTTTAACAAAATAGATAGAATACGGTTTCAGAAGCTACATTTAGTCTAAATCTCTTCCTGTAGCAAACTAAGCTGTTTGTGAATATATATCAGTGGCATTGCACAATTTTACCAGGACTTTCTATCTTTATTTAACAAGTTTCTGGCTAAATTCTACTCTGCTCATGACAAATATTCAAGAACTGTGGAGATTCTTTTGTGAAGAAAATTAAAATAGATATATCTACTGAAACTTTATTTTAATCATTTCAACCAAAAAGTTTTTCTTTTACTATAAAACCTGCAAAAATATTGACCTTAGGTCACGACCCTTTTCATCATATTTTAAGATGTGGTGCATAAAACCAAAGTTCCGAGTAACTACTTGTGATATTGTAACAAACACAGTATAACGTGTGATTACAAAAACACTCCTCTCACTAAAACTTGTCCCGTCGATTGCACAATCGTTGGCAATGAATATGTCTTCCCCGTGAGGTATGAAAGCGCCATCCGATTCGCCACGAGTCGGAGAGTTTGTGTGAAACAGTTTCTTTTCCCTTCCATTTCCCCCCACTACCCTCAAGTAACTGATAATACCTGCTCCATTATGTGGAGTTGGGCGTGGACCCGTTAAAACCAGCGAGGCTTTTTATTCCTTCATGAATACTGTAAGGCACTCCAGGAATGCGCAGGTCTTGCTCGGGTTGACGAGAAATGTCCTTGATAGTCGAGGGTCCTCGAGCAGAAGATGGCATCGTGTTGAAAGGTGTCTTAGCAAAGAGGACACTACTGACGAGAGAGTGACTTCGCGACATCTTCAGTGGGAAGGGAGGTGAGGGGACGAATGACTGAGGGATTATTTTATTTAAATGTCACTTTCAACACAAGAGGTACTAACGGCCCACTGTGAAGTCACACGTTCGTCTAAAAACAAGGGCAGAGCAGAAACGTAATCACGTGACGAGTTATAAACCAATCACATTAATCGAATTTTTCAGTCGAGCTCCTTCACTTTTCCAGTATCCTGATACTCTTGACGACAAGATTTTACATGGTTTGAATCCCGGACAGAGGGACTGAGGATTGTGATTTGTATTTACTTGCTCCATGTGAATGCTGGGAAGAGTCCATTTATTAACCTTCTTAATCTTTAACCCTTTACCCCCTCTTAGATTAAATGTTAGCTGCCCCTCGTGTTAGACTTCAACAAATATAATACTACCGATGTCAATGATTTTCCTACTCAAAAAGGTAGATTTAATATATTCCCATCATAGCAAGTTTATCTTAAATTGTTTCAGAAAACAAAATCCGTGGTGATGAAAATATCTCAACTTGGTTATATTTCCCTCCCAAAGAAAGTAACCTCTCTACCTTCCCCCTGTACAATATTTTAGTCCGACCTTGCCTCGCATCTTCCACGTCGGAGTTTTAGGACTCGTTATAACTCAATAGGCTCGGCTTGAGTTGATGCTACTTCTTAACCCCCCTCCTCTCCCCTTACAACACCCGAACAATTACTATTATTAGTATTCCAGGATTGTAGTTGACTTGAAATTCGCCTTGTGTTTCGCTAAGGTAACCGTACTATTCAGGGGTAGACTAACAGGGTTTCAAGTGGCGCGGGACGGCACACATAACTAGAGTCCGTTCACGGTAGGAATTGTTTTCTGAATGGCCTTTTCCCCTACCAGAAATCTATTATATAGTAGGATATTGGTAGGAAAAAAGACTTTTCAGAGAGTAGTTCCTACCATGAATGGATAATAACTGTCTTTGTAGCCCATGTCGCGACATTTAAGGTGGGGTGGAAGGGAACGCGAGGAAAGACAATTGGTTTTACAGTTTTTATATGAACACTTTTTTAATCCTATCGGTAGAAACATAGTTTAATTTCCTTCACATGTTGATATCAACAGTTATTTAATATCTGTCATGAGCAGATTAGCTGTCGATGTTGAACTTTTTAAATGAAGAGAAAAAACTGCCATTTAATTTCTGGACATCCATGACAGATATTCAACAACTTGTTGACATAACCACGTGAACAAAATTAAAATATGTTTCTTCTGGAGAAATATTTTGTTTATTTCAGACAGAAAAAAAAAATTTTGGCTCTTAAAACTGAAAAAACATTGACCCTTTCGTTCCCTACACTCCCACCTCAAGCAACACCAATACATTAAGAACAAAGCAATTCATATAATAGTTAACCGCCTCAGTGGTGTAGTTAGCTAACGCTCGCTAGTTTCGTGTTGAGCTAGAATGCCGAGGATGGGCAGATCGAGGTTTGAATCTCGGTCAGGTGAACTGGGGATGGTTTTTTTCCTAAAGGCTTTTCTACCCTTCCTCCACAGAAATGTGGGCTCACTTTCTCTGAATTCAACCTTCCCAATTCCTAGCCCATTAGCGTAATTAGTACATAAGAGTATAACCTGAAGGGGTAGTGAGACAAAGTGCTAAAAAAAATAGTTTTCTTCACAAGATGTATAGTTAATTTTCTGGCTACCCTTAGACTTATTATTATTATTATTATTAGCACCGTGTATTACTACCCGTTCGGGTTATACGCACTTACGCTAATGTGTAATGGTAGGATGATTGTGAGATGAAATGGAGGACCTACAGTTTTAACGTGGAATCCGAACCACGGTGGAGGCCTGGCATTCCTCACATTCACAAGATGTCTTGTCAGAGGTGAAGGAAGGGTTTGGTAATCAGATAAATCTTTGCCGGAACCGCGGATTGAACCCCGGCCGCCAGCATAGAAGTCTGACACCTTACCCCTAGACCGCCAGGTCGCCTTATCTCAGACTTATTGAAACTTGTCATAAAACATGTAGTAATCAAAAAACAATCACTTAGAATTATATTAACAGTTTTTCTTTTAGTTTTAAGTACGGCATCTCAAAGGGAACCGACCTATTACATCCCTGATGCTTTTGATACCTTTCCATACGCGTTGCGATGTCGTTCTCTCTGTTTATTAATCTGAAGGTTAGCGGTAGTTGTCGACTGCCGTACGCTGTTGGTTAATAATGGCTCACGTTTTACTTCCTAAGTTTCATTTGCCTCTTAAGTTCGGGCCGTGGGTGTTAGTTTGCGAAACGTCCTTTGTCTAAGTCACAGTAGTAAAACTGGTCGTTGCGTTCAACGATTTGTCAACTTAATCTGTGGGATAATTCATCCGCAGGGCCTACGGTAAACAGACTCACATATTGCAAAAGAGGTAGTAAATTCAGACCTCAGCCATGGCTAAGATCGTTGAGGTACAACAAAAACAAGCATCCTTAGATAGACCTTGGTTTTAATCACAGATAGGTCGAAATTTGTACTGCAGGTTTTGTTATTTATTTGGGCATATATCACGCGCTTACTCAACAGACTGATTATATCAGTACACGATCTACATACTAACTTAATTAAAGAATATACATAAAAAATTTACCAGAACTTTAATTAATCAATGTTAAATGATTTTCCCCAATTTCTCCACTAATAAATGTTTCGTCTATGTCGGGAATCGAATTAAATATCCTAGTTTAATATATATATATATATATATATGCGCGCCACCTATTGACAAAATGTGTTAAAGATGGGGCTTAGGATTGATATGGGGCTCGCTATAAGATAGTTTCCAGATGGTAATATATTCTTTTTTCTTTTTTTTTTGCGTGGCCTACCTCTTACTACCCGTCCGGGATGTACGCATTTAACTACACTAATGGGGCAGTGATGAAGTTGGTGAAATTCACGAGAAATATCCCCGGATTTGCTTGGGAGGAGAGTGAGTGAACTTCAACCTCTTCGTCATCGGAAAACTTGGCCATATTCCTTAGCCTAAGTGCCCACCAATGTGAGCCTAATTTTGTTCAATTAAGTTTTATGTCCTAAGTTAAGTTATTTTACAAGTCATATTTTGATATAGACTGTATGTTTTGAAAATACACCTTATATATTATACATTGATATTATTTATTTATTTTAAGTATGAAAAAAATGAAGGGCGTTAAATAGCAACTTGTTATTTTACTAAAATGTATTCTACTTGTCTAGAGCACTAGACGTTTTGAAGAGAATTCCAATATGTTTCCCTTTACGTTTTAATATCTCTTACATGGTATCAACTATTACATACTCTAGAAAGAGTAGGCTTCTTTGATCATTTATCACGCTCACGTCATGTGCGAACGGTGTAACTTTTATAACATATTAAAAAAGAAAAAGAAAAATTGACTCCCAACGACTCATAGCGTTCTGAATTCCCGCTCTTTATTTTTTTACTGCGCGTGTCCCTTATCGACAAACAGAAGAACATTTGCGTAACGTGTACCGTATTGACAGACTGACGTGTTGGCTGGCACACATTATAAGTCTAACAGACATAGTTATGATAAGTGGCGTAACACAGCTTTGTGTTAGCTCAACAACTACCTAAAAACCACATCAATACGAGAGTAAATATATTTTTATCGTTCCATTCGCTTAGAATGGTTTCAATAACCCGCTTCGGTGGTCGAATGATTTAAAGTGTCATTCTAGAAAAAAAACTGGACTGCTAGGTTGAGGTTCAAACATCGATATCGATGGGTTCAAATCCTGATTCAGCCTACCACATCCTTAACCCACTAGCATAATAATTACTACAATCATAATCGTATCATCCGATGTAAGACGTAGTGCCACAAAATAAATGAAACATAAAATAATAACGAGTTTGTGGATCGACTCCTTTTTACAATATCCTTGACTCGCTACCAGTCCCGGCTTTCCATTTATTTGCACTAATAGGGTAAAAACGAGGACGATGGATACTAAAATAATTGTACCCGGGTTTGTGTGGGGGGAGAGTTGAAAAAAACTGAGTTAAAGTCACCTCATTACACCCTTATGGGCTTCGAACCATGACCTTCCCATCTCCGGCAAACAAGACTGTAAAAGACTTATGCCTTTAACCTCATGGGCTATGTATTATTATTATTATTTCGCCACGTCTTGCTACCTGTTCAGGTTATATGTAAATGTACTAATTTCGCTAATTAATAAGATTGAACTTAGATAAATTGCACCCACATTTGTGTGGAGGGGGAGTAGAAACCTTTTTGGAAAACCTCTCCTTAGCACACCCAACCGGGATTCGAGCCCCAATAGCCCTGTCATTGGCAGCCTAGTCTTAACACGAGTGTGATGCCTTCTAGACCACCGAAGCAGGTATTATTATTATTATTATTATTATTAGAACGCTTCACTGTTACAGAAATAATATAAGTGATATTAATTATTAAATATACTATTTTAGAGTGCAATATTTATTAATTTATTGCTTATATATAGGTAAAGATTAGTAGAGTTGTTTTAGAAAGTGGATCAGCATTGGCGTGGAGAGAGCATAGGAAAATCACAGTGACAAATTGCACTTGTAAAACTGCCTCAGTACATTCGGCTGAGGTTCTAGCCTTGACTGATAATAAAAGTTTCTTTTGAACCTATCACCTTAGACCGCGTGATATCAAGTATGTGTCACATTTTGTAAATGAATAAAGGTCTGCGAGCCCGAGCAGGGACTGGAGTCCCCCAACCTCTCTCACCCTATTGTCTAATTACACTCTATCTTGAATTGGGGNGGTGAATTGGTGGTCTAGGGGCAAGGTGTCAGACTTCTGTGCTGGCGGCCGGGGTTCAATCCTCGGTCCCGGCAAAGATTTATCTGATTATCAAACCCTTCCTTCACCTCTGACAAGACGTCTTGTGAATGTGAGGAATGCCAGGTCTCCACCGTGGTTCGGGTTCCACGTTAAACTGTAGGTCCTACATATTTTTTTAGCATTAGGTGTCCTACCGTAGATATGTTTTATCTGCAGCACTGATACTCCAATACTGCCGTTTATAAAAGATAAAAGTTTCCTTGATTATATTTAGAAATAAATCAACTTTTAGCCACCAAAAAGAATGTATGACACATCAACACAAAAGTCTAATACTGCGCCATTTCAAATAAATCAAATCGAGTTTCTCCTAATCTATAACATCGTGCATGTTCTGAAGATAACGTAGCCTGACATTTGAATACGTTAAATTAGACTTAGTAGCTTTTCTATCTATTAGATCAGGCTCTTTCTAGCGCACAATAATGGTCGCATAGTCTAACGTGTCACTCTCGAGGTGAACTAGATTGCCAGTGACGGGGAGATAGGGATTCGAATCCCAATCAGATGTACCGAGGGTGCTTTTTTTTCTTAACTGTTTCTCCCTCTAAATTAATTTCTTCTTAAATTATACCTTCCTCGGTCCAGCTCAATTATTGTAATTGATGTATGTGTACAACCATTACGGGTACTAGGACGCGCTAAATTAAAATGTCCTCATATTGAAATTGCACTGAACCCTTCGTCCACCCTGAAAGGTAGCAAGATCATCATGCATTATTCCACAATGGTATGCCTATGACCAGACCCCGGATTTTGATGATATGTCATTTTTTTAATCACGTGTTTAATAAATACTTTTAATACCGTCGACAGTTGTCAGACGTAGTCAATGAGCTTTGTATCTTCTCTTTGCTCTTTTGTTTGGAAAATACACCTTCCTGGTGAGACACTGCGATTAAACTTGAGAGGGTTGCGTTGAGCGGGGGTAGCTATTATTTCTGAAGCACATATTTGTCAATCAATATTATATTCAGCAGAATGCAAGAATTCAGGTGTTAAAGGTTTTTCATTAAATATGGATTTTTTAATTTACAATTTGGTCAAGCGCGTGTTTTATTCATATTATTAATGTAAATTTATTACGATTATTTCTTAATATTTCTGGTCATTTAAAAAAAATCGAAGTAATTTTTTTAAATGTTTAGGTCATTTTATGGGTCAATTTTTGACAATCAAAATTTGGTTTTAGGTTCATAGTTTAATCCATCAAGGTAAGATTGCTAACTTTCAAGGTAAAGTGGGTGTACATTTACGAAGTGTGTACATATTATATCTCATCCCGGCAAGTTTGCAATCTAAAGAACCAGCCCATTTTAAAACTATAAATGGACAAAATCGCCCCTCCGAGTCGTGGTCACGGATTTGACGGTCAACTCGTGATAATATGGCAGTTAATTACCCGGATCATGACGTCACGGGCTTGGAGGGATCCCACACGACGGAACATCTATCACCGAGAGTTCAAAGGTACGGACAGGGGGCAGCGTGCAACACACGATGGATTTTATCGGCGATTTCCCGTCCTCTCTATCACTATTTCGTTTGACTTTATTTTTTAACTTTCAAATTTATGTATTTATTTTATCGCTGCATGTTTCTTTTTTTTTCTCATATTGCGCTTCAGTGGGTGAATGATCTCTCAGGCGTCTCTCTCTCTCTCTATCTCTCTCTCTTTCTATCTCTCTCTCTCAATAGACTAGACTGCTGATGACGGGGAGATTGGGGTTCAAACACACCTGTTGGGACTACTGGTGGGGGCTTTTCCTAAATTGTTTCCCACTCTCCTTTCACGCAAATGCGGGTAGCTTACCTCTAAAATGCTTCCTTTCTTATCATTGGCGGACATATAACCAAGGTCTCTACGAATCGACTCGCCTATACTTGAGGGCACAAAGACCAAGCCGCCAGTATCGTCTCGTATGGTTTGACACTGAGTAAGGAGGTCGGGGTTCAAATCCAGATAGAGCTAAATGAGGTGTGTTATTCCACACGCTCATCCCTGTTTCCCTAATGTCAACATACGAATGGGTGGATAGTAATCGACTAAAGTAAACAAAAATAATGTAATATGTTTGGATAAAATAGGGTAGCTTCTATAATTTCCTATAAATTGTGGATGAATAAAAATAAAGCTAATAAAAGTAAAAAAGTTTTTCGATAAAAGAAAAATTGGCAGTGAATTTTGTCGATATCGGATAATCGACGTTTAATTTTTAGCTCCAGAGATCGTTCGGGCTATCGTAAATTGCAACCCCAATCACCCCTTTCCAAATCCCAATGCCACATCAGGAACGGTGTATTTTAACCCCCCCTCCCGTCCCCTCTGACCACTCCACCACCGAAGGAGTAGGGTCACCTCAGTGAAGTTGGCTGGTTTGGGAAGCCCATGCTCCGGAGTAAAGCCGATAGGCCGTCTTGACAATGCAGTCGGATAGTCCCAGGACACAGACAAGTAAGAAACAGACTCTCAACCTTACGGGGGTTTCGCCACGCTCCTTTTGCCAGCTTGAGTCCTTCAACACTGGACTTCGCTAGTGTCGCTGCTGGGTGTTGATAGGAATAACCGCAGCGATCCTAGTGGTAGAGGACTCAAGCTGGCAAAAGGAGCGCAACCATTTTAACCTGGGGGTTGAGTGTCTGGGTATATTATTAATAAAATGATAATTAGTATTAAAATTATTATTATTAGCACCGCGTCTTACTACCCGTTCGGGTTATACGCACTTACGCTAATGTGTTATGGTAGGGTGATTGTGAGATGAAATGGAGGACCTACAGTTTAACGTGGAATCCGAACCACGGTGGAGGCCTGGCATTCCATACATTCACAAAATGTCTTGTCAGAGGTGAAGGAAGGGTTTGGTAATCAGATAAATCTTTGCCGGGACCTAGGATCGAACCCCGGCCGCCAGCATAGAAGTCTGACACCTTACCCCTAGACCGCCAGGTCACCCTATACAATGTTATTAATCATGTTAAATAAAATATATATATATATATATATATATTAAAAAAAATTGAATGTTCTGAAATCAGCAATCAGTAGACTACCCTTAATTTCAGAACAAGAATCAAAATCAACATTTCACCTAAAGGTGTAACATCTAAAGATCATGTATGAACGACACCCATTCAACCGTCAAAGATGAACTACCTGGTACAAAGAGACAGAGGGACAAACAGAATTGTATTAATCATCCAGATTTTTTTAGTTCGATGGCACATAAAACGTCATAATCCATCAAAATATAAAGGGACGAAAATTTGTTTAAGATTACAATACTTTATCTATATGAAAAAGTAAAAAATCTTATTTTATTAGTCCTATTAGATATTGGATGTTCAGACAAAATAATTTACTCTCGGTAGGCCTATTTATAACAAGTAGGCATTGTATTTATATAAAAGGACGTATCGCTAAGAATTTGTTTGATTAATTTGGAAAATATAAAGCAAATCTATAAAAAAATAAAAGCATGCAACAATGGTACCTACTTAAAATCTCCTAGAAAAAATAATAAAACATTGGCATTGATAAGATAAGATATTAATACATAATATTAAAATATTATTTTAAAAGTATATAATGAAGCAGATTAACAAAATGGACTATAAATACATATTTTAGGTGTTTACAGCAAATACGTCAATAAAGCTGTATTTCTAAAAAGAAGAGTTTATATTAATTGTTTACGTTTATTAAGAAAAAAAAAGGCAAATCTAAAATTTAAAAATGTACAGCAATTGTATCCTATTTAATACAATATAGGGCCTACCATACCAATAAAACATTAATGATATGAAAAGACACAGCCAGCCATATAGGCTACATAGTTTTAAAAGTAAAAAGCTCTGCAAATTTATAAAATTACAGAAAATTATTTTAAAAAAAATTCTAACCTGTATATCAATAGTAATATGTTTATTTATTTAAGTTAATTTTAAAAAAATGGTACAATGGTATTTAATTCATTAATAATTATAGTAAGCCAATAATATATTGAAGATATGAGATGAAATACCCAATTTGAGTTTAAAAAATAAATAATGAAACAAATTAGCAAATTGATATAAAAACTTATGCTTATGACAAATATGTCAATAATATTGTGTTTTAGAAAAATTGGATAGGCTTAAATTGTATATGTGTATTTCGAGAAGTAAGAGAAAATCTCCACAAATTTGTGTGCAATGGTATTTAATTCCATGTAGTAAAATAGCAAACTCGTGAAGCTATGAGAAAAACTAGCAGTGTAGACTTTTAAAAGTAAATAATAACCAATGTAGAAAATTGCACTAAAAACATGTATCTTAGATTTTAATAACAAGAATATCAATAATATTGTATTTATAAGAAAAGGTGTACACATTCTTTTTATTTAGAGCAAAATTACACAACTTTGTGTACAACAATCTTTTTAATCGATAAGAGAAAGCCAATAAAACATTATAAGAATTTTTCAACAATGCAAACTTACCGGTCCGCGTGGGTGATGATAGTATCAACAACTTATAATACACATTTTGTAAACACCAGACTTGTTAAACTAATTATTCAGACATAACACATTGCACACATACCAATAAGGCCCCTTTTAAACCACTTTTAAACCTATCTAATTTATTCGTAACACACGTTGTTTTGTTTGATACGCAATCTAGATTGACATGGGATCTGGACCCCCCCCCCCCTCCCACAGAACAGTAAGACGGTCTGTTTTCTTTAGAAGGGGATGACCAATGACCATCTTTTGGAGGGGAGGAGTAAACACGTGACCTTGCCGCCATGTCTCAAGGACAGTCACGTTTAAAAAGTAGGCATGTGTTTTAGTTCGAAATAAATAACAATTCTGTGTCTAAGTGGGAGCATGTTTAATTAACAATGTAACATATTTAGAAAGATATTGATCAAAAACAGTGGAAAATCAAATGTATAAAATCAATTCTTTGATTGGTTTTATTTAACATTGTTATTAGATCAAAGAACCACAATAAAACAATATATTAATCATTATAATGATTAATATATTGTTTTTATTGTGGTTCTTTGATCTAATAACAATGTTAAATAAAAACAATCAAAGAATTGATTTTATACATTTGATTTTCCACTTTAGTTGATCAATATCTTTCTAAATGTGTTACATTGTTAATTAAACATGCTCCCACTTAGACACAGAATTTTTATTTATTTCTAACTAAAACACGAGCCTACTTTCAATTCATAAGAAATTTAGGGGTGGGGCAATGGGTTTATATGGCCCATCTTACCTTCCCTATGGTGGCACGCCTGTTGTTATTAATGCAGATAGTGAGGGATAAGTCAAATTATTTCCCTTTGCCTGAACAAATAGATATTTTAAATTTCAGGTTATAATACTAAAAGGAATATCTGTGATGCACGAAAATAATGTATTTTACTTATTCCTTTTCCCTTGCACTTAGAGCTATACTTTTTTAGATGAATAGTACATAAAGCCCTAACCCATTTTAGAAAATTATTGACATATTCCATTTCACCTGCCCGCCACGGAATTCATGTAGAGCCAACTTGTATGAAAACATTATTGCAAATCAAACAATGTACTTTTAAAAAATATCCGATTCAGTGGCTGAACGGTCTAAGGCGTCACTCTCGTGTTAGACTAGCCTGCTGATGATGAGATCGGGGTTAAAATCCCGGTTGGGTCCATTAAGGGTGGTTTTGCATAAATGGTTTCTCACTCTCCTTCCACGCAAATGCTGGTAGATTACCTCTTAAATGCTTCCTTCCTCATCCCTACCCTATTAGAGTAATTTTCATGTATGTGTTTAACCAGAAGAGGTAATAAGACGTGGGGAAATAAAAAATAATATTAAAAAAATACTTTAAAAATCAAAAAAATGATTGAAAACAGACGGAGACCTGACTCACAAAACAACATTGTAGCTAATATAAAGCTACAGTTCAATTTTAATAAGAAGATCCTTTTAGAAAATATTTATTTTTTCCGGTCAACATTGATAACATGTTGATATATTATTGGTGTTACCTTGAAGGTAATAAATAATATATTTAACAAAAGTGACAGCTGCATGTGACCTGACTTTACGATTGACGTATGAATACATGAACGTATATCTAGCTAGACTTTTCTAGCTTGTCTTCCTACAAAAATTGGACTGTAGTTAAATCCATTCACGTGCTCAGCTGTAGTTTCTCTGTTGCGTTAATTGAATTCTCTGTTTACATACGTACTTCAGTTGAGTTTTAATTGGTTTGGAGCTTTGAATAATTTAATAATTTCCAAACCTCCTGGGTATTTCTCACATTGGAAAATATTGAAATGTGAGTTATGACCCCTGCCCCCTTAATTCCAACAATAGCTAGCTCCTCTCACCCGCACCGATGTGTACGACGACTAAAATATCAAGCTCATATGATGGAGGTCAAGGTTCAAATCCCAGTTGGGAGTATAGAAAGAAAGTTGTTTTTAATGGTTTACCATGTTTTCTTTAACCAAACGCGGGAAAATTTATAAATTCTATAGGGTGACCTGGCGGTCTAGGGGTAAGGTGTCAGTCTTCTGTGCTGGCGGCCGGGGTTCAATCCTCGGTCCCGGCACAAATTTATCTGATTACCAAACCCTTCCTTCACCTCTGACAAGACATCTTGTGAATGTGGGGAATGCCAGACCTCCACCGTGGTTCGGATTCCACGTTAAACTCTAGGTCCTCCATTTCATCTCACAATCACCCTACCATTACACATTAGCGTAAGTGCGTATAACCCGAACGGGTAGTAAGACGCGGTGCTAATAATAATAAATTCTACCTTTATCATCCCTACCTCCCTCCCTCCAACCCCCCATCCCCCATCAATGCAATTCAGTGGTTCTTGACTTTTTTTTTATGGTTGGGTTTATCGTCTCGTTCGAACCCCAATTACAATGATATATAAACTAGCTCAAAATCTTGTTTTTTGAAATTAATTAATCAATTAAACCTCTTCTCCCTGGCGTATTAGTGGGTTCTTAAAACTTATTATCTGACTTTGGAATAAAACGTGCTATTTTTTAGGATAAAACATTTTCAACTAGAGTTTATTATGTGTCCCATGGAAAGCTAGCAAAATTAATACACCCACACTTTAGTTTATCTTAGTAACAGCTTTAATAATCTTAACATGCGTCCTTCACCTCGGACAAGACGTGTATTAATCACAACTTGTGAATGTGGGGAATGCCAGGCCTCCAACGTGGTTCGGATCCCACGTTAAACTGTAGGTCCTCCATTTCACCCTACCATTACACATTAGCGTACGTGCGTATAACCTGAACAGGTAGTAAGACGCGGTGCTAATAATGATCTTAACATGCCAATTAGTTAAAATTTATTTGCAGCTATCGGGTAAAAAGTAGAGAAAACATTATTAAGAATACAGAAGTAACATTTAAATCAAAACACATAAAATATATACTTGAGATAATTAATAAAAATTCTAGGTTTGTTTCAAGTTCAGTTTTTGAAGCGAAATAAATATTGTTAAGTTCATTTTATATACCCCAAAAAATGCTCCGCGTACTCTAAGTTGAAAACCACTTGTGCAATTAAATGTGTATAACCGTGATGGATTTTAAAACGTGAAGTAAACAAAAATAATCCCTCTAGTTCCTTGTAGATTCAGGGGATTTCAGCGCGACTCAAGAAAGCCAAAAAGATTGGATCAAACTGGTTTTAGAGGTTTTTAACATAGTGCAACACACACATGTGCGTGGGTGGTTAGAATTTATTACTTTAGCGGTTGCCACACTCTAAACACACAGCCAATAAAATTATAACAATAAACGTGGCTATACGATATTATCACGATGATTGCATCAAATAACAATGTAAACAAACTCTTATTGGGAATCCGACAGTACTACAGTTCGCGAGTTCGCATACAATAATTCTAGTAATTAATTTTTTTTTTACCCGCTTAAACAAAACAGTATTAATTAATTAACTTATCTTTTAAATCATTCGCTTAATGTCATTCGACAATAAAATGTCATTGAACAATTTTAACAAACGTATAATTATAAGCTATAAATAATTATTGATTCACTCATTTCGAATCATTACAGTTCACCAAGGCCGTAGCCCGCCAATAATTTTAGGGGGGAGGTGGGGTTGGCGGGCACACCCCTTAATTGCCAGAAGGTAGAAAAAATTATAAATGATAAACAGTTTTAAAAGCTATTTGAAGTGTTTTTTTATGGCAATATATCCCTCTAACTGCCAGAGGCTAGGAAAAATTCCAAATATTAAAAATTCTAAATATTTAACACCTTTAGAAGCTCTCTGAAGTGCTTTTTATGGTAGAATAGCCCCCTAACTGACGTAGGCTAAGAAAAATTCTGGATATTTAACACCTCTAGAAGCTATATGAAGTTGTTTTTTTATGGCAACATAATCCCCTAACTGCCGAAAGCTATAAAAATTATAAATATAAACATCTTTAGAAGATCTCTGACGTGCTTTTTATGGTAACATAGCCCACTAATTTGTACTTGTATCTTAATTTTGATATTGCTTGAACCATAAATTAAGCCACATATATATTGTTCATAAAATTTCGGGGAGGGGGGTTGAACCCCCAGTCCCCCCTGGCTACGGCCTTGCAGTTCACGAGCTAAAAGGGGTCAAACTTGCTATTTTATACCTTTTTTTATGCGTACAGTGCAGTACCATTGTTAACGGAGCCACCTCAGTAAGCGAGAAATTGCCGCGCAGGCATTTAGCTCTAACACGATATTTAACTCTACGATAGGTTATTTCAAAATACGGGTCAAGCCAAAATAAAGTTGATAGATTACAGCAGGACTTTTTTTTTCCGTTTATTTCCGAATAAGTTGATATTAGTGACTTTCAGCCATTGTTTTCACTAAAGTACCTGCTGCGACATCCAAACTCCTAGCGTAGATGGCGTGCACGTTGATGCCAAAGTAGAGTAACCTCGATGCGTTTCTGCGTTCCTAGAAGAGTACTCGCTAGCCGTTCCGTCTTATGGCGGTGGTAATATCCAAAGCAACAAGAAAAAAAAAAGTTTGACCGCCATTTTGAAGGTGTACTGGCTTTTGTTTTGTTTACGTCATAGCTTAACATTATAATAATATTGGTCTGCAACTTAATTTTATTTATTTATTCATGTGTTCTTTTATATTTATATTTTAATTTTTTATGAGCTATTTTTCTTTGATGCTTCATTAAATTCTAACTGGTTATCAAAATATTTCGCAACAAAATAAATAAACTTGTTCATTTTTAAATGTAGGTGCTATTAATATTATATCGATATGAATATATATATATTTTTAGCACCACATCTTGCCACCTGTTAAGGTTATGCACATATATACTAATTAGGGTAATGAGTTAAGGACGAGGAAAAATTAGAAAAGTAAGTGTACCCGCATTTGAGTGGAGAGAGAGTGAAAAACCACCCTCTATACACCCAACTGGGATTCTAACTCAACCCAAATCTTCCTGTCATCGACATTCTAGTTTATAGCGAGAGTGATGCCTGAGACCATGCGGCCGCCTAAGCAGTTTTTTTTCATAATGTTTCAAGTGTGCTTATTTTTAATAATTTTTGAATAAAAAACAAAAGCTATGATTGTTATTAAAAATTATATAATAACTATATTATAATATATATAATTTTATCATAAAAAATTATATAATATGATTACAATTATATCATAAAAATATTTATTATAAATATATATATAATTTATATATAATTTATATATTAATTAATTCTGTAATAATATATTTAATAATATCTAATGTTTAGGTAATATATTTTGTCACTTTATATTGCCTAAACGTTAGTTTTAAGGTCTCTTAAATTTGAATTCCCGCCAAAGCTTACGATTTTTTATTAGAAATTACTAAGAGTTGTACAATTTTACAAAACGTTCCTCTTAATTTTTGTGATTTTAAAGCTATTCTGATTTCATAAATGGTTGATTTATAATTTGTTTAATAGTACAACTGGACTTGATTAATTTTTAAAGTTCCACTTTCTTCATAAGATTACATTGTAGACTCTGACGTCATACCCCCACAATGGCATACCGCGAGTACTCATATCTAGGTTATTCTATGCCAAAGCTATGTGTTCTTAAAGTGTCAATATGGACAACATAACAAATATGTTTGTTTGGATACTCACTATTTTTTTTATTATTATATTACCCGCCTCGGTGGCGTAGTTGGCTAACGCGCTAGTCGTGTTGAGCTCGGCTGCCGAGGACGGGGAGATCGAGGTTCGAATCTCGGTCGGGTGAACTGGGGGTGGTTTTTCCTAAATGGTTTTCCACTCTCACTCCACGCAAATGCGGGTTCACTTCCTCTAATTCAACCTTCCCAATTCCTAATCCATTAGCGTAAATAGTACTTAAAGCGTATAACCCGAACGGGTAGTAAGACGCGGTGCCAAGTAATAATAATAATAATAATAATAATAATATTATTATTATTATTATTATTATTATTACTTGGCACCGCGTCTTACTACCCGTTCGGGTTATACGCTTTAANTACACGTCTTGTCAGAGGTGAAGGAAGGGTTTGGCAATCAGATAAATCTGTGCCGGGACCGAGGATTGAGCCCCGGACCCCCAACATAGGAGTTCGACACCTTAACCTTAGACCGCCAGGTCACCATTATCTTATAAAATGGTATTTTAATAGGAAAGCGAGTACAATCTATTATTAATGAGTGGGGCTTAATTTTTACACCAAGTTTATTAACCACCCGTTCTATCTGCGTTTATTCACATTAATGAGGTACTAGATTAGAGTAAAGTAGAATGTCAATGGAATGTACCAGCATTTCCATGGAGGGAGCGTGGGGAATCATTTAGGAAAAAATGCATCCTCAGTAAACCCAGTTGGTATTCGGACACAACCTTCCTCGCCAGCAACAAACCAAATTATCCATCGAGTTAAACGTTTATACTGTTTTTCCACCGATGTGGGATTAAATTAATTTGTCCAACCTTTTAGTCTAGTGGTCAGCATTCCTGGCTACTAATCTAGAGGTCCTGGGTTCAATTCCTGGCGGTACAAAAGGTGTTTTCCCCTAAGTGAAATTGTTCTTATGACTGCCATGATCTGGTTAATTATGCTTAAGTTAGGTTTAATGACGTTGAAGATTTCGAAGCTGTATTGCGAAGCGGGCTTCATCTTAATTTGAGGCACCTAAGCAGTTTAAGCACTATCACACTTAGACACTAATGTAAGAAATAGAAAGAAAGGGAAGAAAATAAGCAGGTCACCCTACGATAACTCTTGTTTATCTACTAATAACACTTACCCTCTTCCTCTGACAACCTTACATACTCATTAATTTGTTTGCTTCTTGAAAATGTTAACCAGCAGTTTAAAATTACATTTTTCTTGTTTCCTATTCTAGAAAGACATAATATGCTACAACGGACTTTTTTTTAAATATGTACAATGTATATATTGGTAGAAAGACTCCTACAAGGCCATTTTCGTTACCAAGCCAAATCGCCCAAGTTGTAGATGAATTTTAAGAAATACGTTTATAAAAAAACCACATTAAGATATTAGTTTTGTGACACTGTAGACTATTTTTAGAAACATTTAAGAATTTAAGGTTTTTGTTTCAACGTTATATCCTTAAAACTCGCCGAGTAGAACGTAAATTAACTAACACGGGAAATAATATCTTGACCTTTCATGACGTCAAAAGTAGGTAATGACCTTAAGAACTCTACTGGCACCATATGACCATCAATATCACCACAACATCTTAACAGGACGAACTAACCGCACCTACATATTGTCCCACCTAAGAAGATGGTTAGTGATTACATATCCCACGAATTTGAGGTAAAATCCCCATCAGGGAAGTTGATGTGAAATCACAATTAGTACAAGCCTTCCCCAGTGAGGGTTGAGGGCCTTTCGTATCCCAGTCTGCTATAAATATAATCCCCATCGGGGGTTATGCCCCACCATTCCAATGTTCAACCATCTCCCATGACTGTTGAAATAGTGGTTAGTAAATGTTCTCAACGATAAACAAAGGTTTTTTTTCTTCTGGTTTGTGTCTGTTTATGACTTAGCTTCACAAGTAAGCGCACGGAAATAATGTCTGGTCTCTAACAAAACAAAAAGAACTACAACACACCGATTTCGGTACCATTGTTTTTTTTCTCTCTTTATGACGGATGTTTTAAAAGCTTTATCTCCTGTAAAGAACCAAAGGAAGCCGATTTTAGTTAACGACTCTTTGGGAGAAGTAGATGATCTCTCTCTAGTAGACGGGTATATGTAAATCTCCATAACACTTCCTCTTGAACAGTTCGAACGAACTCTCTTCGGTAGTCGGCGCGCCCTCCGTAGCTTGATCAAACATTATCCCTGGCGGGATGCAACGCCCCCCCCCCCTCTTATTTCCCCTCCCCCTACAACCTTTGGTATCTTTCCATGCTTACCTTTAATGGTGCCATAACGGCATGGGTTAGATAACGCCGGTTCTGGGGTCACATACTATTTTCACTTCCATTCATGAGGGAAAATGCCGGCTTTTATGAACGGGAATAAAACGCGCTTCGAGGTACGCTCCGTTCAGATTTTTTTTAAAAATCACACATTCCTTGGTATAGGTCGTGTACAAACAAATTGAGGACATCGTTTCATCAAAATGCAGGGGTAGGTCAGCCTGTCCCTAAAATTACACATAATTTAACAAATAATAAAATTGAAAGTAAAGATGTGGTATCGTTAGAAAGAGAATCGATATTTTATTTATTTCTAATATCAAAAGAAAATTATCGATAACAATTGGTATCGTTATCGAGAAAGTTAGCAGGCAGTACTAATCCAATATTTTGTCTTTTGATAATTTTAATGTACGAAAATAATAAGAATGTTTTATCTCTATATCATTGGAGTGTGTGTACTCATCCAGTAGCAAAAATTGATATTTTTTTTGCATGGGATAAAATGTTTTCCTTTCCGTATATTATTTCACTAAAATAATAATAATAATAATTTCAGTTTCCTTTATGAAAGTGCTAGTCAATAGTCGATACCTCTGACAAGCTAGCACTGAAAATACAAAAGAACGTTATGGTTTGCAAATTAAAAAATAATAAATACATCGTGTTTGTATAAAGGTGATTACAACAAACAAAATTAATATATACAATATTAAAAGGAGGGAAAAAAACAGAAGTATCAGTAATAATAATTATTTTTAGGGAACATTTCATAGTAAGCAAATAGTGATTCTGATTAACGATATTGGTGTTCCTTAAAATAACGCTCCAATTTTTATTCTGCCTTTATAAGTAATAACATTAAAATTCTGGATGTCTAGAGTTTATTTATACTGGTCATACAACGAGGGAGAGAGCAGAGTCTGTAAAAGTTACTGATAGAAAATAGTTGAGGATTTCTAGAAGCACTAGAGGGTACAATAATGTCCACGTATTTGAGGGCAGATTCACAAGAAATCTTAATATTAAGAAGTGTTAGGCCTAAAAACAAAAAGGGCATCCCAATAGTGTATTCGCGAGAAGAGAGTTTTAGGGGCCTAAAAATTTTGGAATTCTATCAACATTATTACGAAAATTGTTGTAAAAAGAATTTACTATAGCAAGCAACAACAAATTTTCGTTAAACACTTTCAAATCTGAGAGAGTCTGTTAAGCCGAGAGAATTCCACACCACAATAGAATAGGGCCTATTCTAGTTTGTATCTGTCCAAATAATAATTACAGTAATAAAAAAAAGGTACAACAAAATTGCACAAACTTTATCATATTATGTACTATAGTTTAGGGGAGAAAAAAATAAACTTTTAGTTTTATTCATAAAAACAAACACATCAACTTGTTAATCACAATAATCACTCTTTATATCAATTTCGGAGGACCTGGCGGTCTAGGGGTAAGGTGTCAGACATCTGTGTTGGGGGTCCGAGGTTCAATCCTCGGTTCCGGCAAAGATTTATCTGATTACCAAACCCTTCCTTCACCTCTGACAATACATCTTGTGAATGTGAGGAATGCCAGGCCTCAACCGTGGTTCGGATTCCACGTTAAACTGTAGGTCCTCCATTTCATCTCACAATCACCCTACCATTACACATTAGCGTAAGTGCGTATAACCCGAATGGGTAGTAAGACGTGGTGCTAATAATAATAATATATCAATTTCGTGAAATGACTCATATTAGTGTATGGCTACATACATTCACCGATTAACTTAAATTATATATATCTGAGTAGCTGAAAGCTAGCAATTAGTACACTACTCAAAATACAACCAGGGGAAGCTTTATCTGGCTAATTAGACGGACCAGTATACTAATCCAAAGATATTGTTACGCGGGCGTGCGTGAACTAGGAAGGCAATGTGAACCACGAGTTCTACATAAATCATCAGCATTAATAGATGGAGGGTTATCACGTTGGGAAAGGGTGAGAGGTTGGAATCCCCACTCTGCCCCTTTTCAAATGTTGGAGCTTCCCCCTAACCCCCCCCCCCTT
>CABFVX010002032.1:117064-131014 GCA_902151425.1 Timema shepardi
ACGCGGCACGGTCCCATGAGTTCAGTCGACCACTAGGAGTACTGGAGCTTTGCCCGCGTCGCGGCCGGGGTTATTTCCCGGACACAGCACGGTCCCATGAGTGCAGTCGACCACTAGGAGTACTGGAGCTTTGCCCGCGTCGCGGCCGGAGTTATTTCCCGGACACGGCACGGTCCCTTGAGTTCAGTCGACCACTAGGAGTACTGGAGCTTTGTCCGCGTCGCGGCCGGAGTTATTTCCCGAACGCGGCACGGTCCCATGAGTTCAGTCGACCACTAGGAGTACTGGAGCTTTGCCCGCGTCGCGGCCGGGGTTATTTCCCGGACATTACACGGTCCCATGAGTTCAGTCGACCACTAGTACTGGAGCTTTGCCCGCGTCGCGGCCGGGGTTATTTCTCGTATACGGCAGCCGCCCCACTGGTCCAGTCCTGTGCCGTGGTCGTGTCTGGTTGAAAAGTAGGGCATGCGAGCGAGTATATGGAATATATTCACAAGGCATGGGATTTTCCCTTATGTTCATCTAGCATTATCATTATTTTTCAGTCCTGTGTCGAGCGACAAACTGCAACCCCGGTGAAATTGCATCCCTCACTGTCGAGTTAGGCTAAACCAAGACGTTTTAGTAGTAGTACATCAAAATACGATTTGGAGAGCCGAAAATAATTAAAGAATTTTGCTTAATCCTCTCGTAATTCTGTGAACAATGTCACAAATGCTCCCACTTAGTTCTGCCCTACATCCATTGGATGAAACCACCAAATTAGAGTTATTATTTTTTCTGCGATCTATCGTACTGACTGTCTGGAGTTAACTGATGTCATTACTCATTTGGTGACTTGAAATCTTGCTGTGCCGTTACCCCTCCGTGTGTGCCGTAACAAACACGATGTCGTTCCGTGTACGGAAACAGGAAAAAACCGTGCTGTGTGCAAATAAGCCTAAGACGTCGCGCTAAAAATAATAATGTTGGAATAAAGGTGATGGAAGACTCTCATTTATAAGAACAAATATTTCTTTTTCTTGTTCAAATTACTATCCGAAATAGAATTGCTAGTTTTGTTGATCAATTAATTGATTATTATTATTAACACCACGTCTTACTACCCGTTCGGGCTATACGCACTTACGCTAATGCGTAATGGTAGGGTGATTGTGAGATGAAATTGAAGACCTACAGTTTAACTTGGAATCCGAACCACTGGGGAGGCCTGGAATTCCTCACATTCACAAGTTGTGATTAGATTAATTGATTATCTGAAACCTTAGCTCAGTCGTTAGCGTGTTTGTCTACTGAGATAATGGTCCTGGGTTCAGTCCCGGCATGGCCGAAAAATTAATTGATAATTGATTAAATGTGGGTTTACCCTTTCACAGTGATGAATTAACGGCTGGGGACTGGATGTTGTGCCTGTCCTAGTATTAAGTTAGATTATAAAGAAAATGAAGCTACAACAGGCCTAGTCAGCCGGCAGTGGAAAATATATGGCTTGAATTAAAAAGTGACCCAGGCCACAGGCTGGAAAAAGTAATTGATATAAAGTAGATTTAATTGAGTCTGTTTATCTACATTTAATTGTTATAGATTAGTTACATTCAATTTCGTGAATTCAAAAAGGAGTTAAATTGGTCTATACCGTACCTACAGTAAATCGACTTTACACTAAAGCACAAATGTTTTTGGTATAACTATATTCACAGAGAAATAGATAAAATAAAGACTTAACTTCCCACAAAAGTATTCCTCCTTCACCCACTCATAGAAAATAATCAATAATGTTTTATGTCTTTGTTTTTTAATAAAATTACAAATTTATTAATCACAATGATTGTGTTTTCTTAATAGTCATTTTTTCATTAATATAATCACTAATCAAAATTATTTTTATAAACTAGCAATATTGATATTATTTAAATTATTATAAATTTAATTCTTGATTGGTTAAGATTATTAAATTTATTCTTGGAGGAGACTTATGAAAACCAATCCCCCACCCCCTAAAACAGGCCCTGAGATCCACCCTCGGCTGGATTTACGCATTTATAAACAGCACCGCATTTATGCGCATTTAATTAATTATCTCAGTTATCCCGACCGGGATTCGAGTCCCGACCTCCAAGTTACCAGCAAACCAGACTAAATTTTCTTGACATTCAGTCCGCATACCCAGTGGTGTGGGTAGCGTTCATTTGGGAACACAGGGTTGAATTGGCGAACACTTTTGAAATTCTCAACCCCAATCTGGACGAAAGCCAAAACCGCCGTTCTAAACGAGTAAAAACCTTGGCTTAGCTTTGAGTCACCCCTTTTGCTCAGTTTTGTACCACTTTCGGTCGATACCTTCCCCTTTTTGCTCAGCCAAATGTCCCTGGTTCGTTCCCATGTTAGATACAAGGCGTACAAATAATCCAATCCTAATATACTAAGCACACTGCAATATAATTATTGATGAGAGCGTTAAGAAGATGAAAGGTCACAGGATGGAAACCGGGGCAGATCATTAATAATTTACGCTGTGGCAAATTTAGAGAAGAAATTGAGATTTTGATTGGTTTTATTTTATTCCCTACGTCTTACCATCCGTTTGGGCTATACATAACTTACATAGAATGAAGGGAAATTTTAAGGGTGTAAGTTACTGTACATTTACCCTAAAAAGTAGCAGGTTTAATCTTATTTTCCGCTATGATATACAGTAGTTTATAGTAATATAAGGTTACCAGTATAGTCTTTAGTTGGGTTGTTGATACTAAATACTCAGCGAAGTGTACACACAAAATAGCAAAGCGCGTTTATAATGTGAACGTATTTACAATTTACAATACCTCTTTGTATACTATAGTTGATGTGAGAATGCAATAATCTTTAAGTTAGATTTTTCTCTTAACTTAAATTTTAAACAAACAATGTGTTTTAACGTAAACTAAGTATGCAATGTCAGAAGTCGGTAAAAAGTACTATCCCCTGATATCTTATTCATCGCTGTAAGCTTTGTATTAGTCGAGAAAAAGGGATGTTGACAACATAAATAATATATAGGAAAGTATAGTCGGTAATGCAAACTTTCAGGCTAAGTGGAGTGTGAACCCAGCAATCATTTGGAAAAAATATCTCAAACAAAAAAAAAAACTAATTAATGAATCTGTTCGGGACTAAGCCCCCATCCATCAGTCAGGATGTACTGCACCAAGATGTGCCGGTTCCTAAAGTGTGTTATGTAATTATGATTTACAGATTTTTTTTCTGAACCGATAGCATTTTTTTAGTCATTTCTTAGAACGTAGAGGTGTAGAGGGGTAGGGGAACACTTTAAATTAATGACTTTGGGGTGCCAAACACCCAACTAGGGCCCTGGGAACCATTTAAAGCCCTTACCTTAAGCAAGAGATGGATGGGCGGACTGATACTTGGCCGCTTCTTCTCCTGATGACACAAGCAAGCGTTTAACCAAGGCATCTTCTTTCCCGCGCTGATGTCACCCAAAAAGGTCAAACCCTCCTAAATTCCCTCTTCTTTTTTTTCCCCACTTGGTGGCTTAGTCCACCCAATCAGTCGCTACAAAACAACATCGGTTTACCTATGCACATTTTAAACACCAATCACGGCACTGTCAAGATCGTTTTCTAATCGTTTTCCTGACGTTTAATTTTTTATTTTTTATTGGCAAGTACGTCGTTTTGTTGACATTATTTAGTACTTTGAAGTAATGTGCAACTACACAATGTTTCATGTACGTATTTTAATTTTTTTTTTTTAGCTTTCTGTAAGCTTTGTTAAAAGAACAAAGCACAATAGAACTTAGAAAATCGAGCTATAAACCTTTGTTACGCATAAGTCTTTGACAAGCATAACCTAAAAAATTAATTATTAGGTAGACAATAATACCATTCAGAAAATTATTTTTATTATGAAAAGAGTCGCAGTAGAGAAGGGAGGATAATTAAGTATATGGACGAAGCAATACTATATTTACAACACGACAACGAGCTAATGTCAACTAATGTACTTTTAAAAAAAAGTCCTACTAATTTGATAGCACCAACGATTCAACGCTTCATTTAAAACACATTATTTTAAATATACACATCAATATTTATAAGCTATTCCGACATTACAGCAAAATAATTAAAATATATGACACACAAAAAGCTCGTGTAACTTTTTTTTTATTAAGTTACCAAATGATTTATGATCACCGAGATATAAAAGACAAGCATTCCATTGTAAATAGTCGTTCAGACAAGTTTCGCTGCTTCAGAACACACCGGAATTGTTATCACTGAAGACGCCTGCAGCCATTGAAAAGTAAAGTTAGGGGCGTAAGGGGGAACAATCCACGGGTGATAATATTTTTGGCGGGTATTATATGTGTGAACTGTCAACTACTAATACACGGCCAAAGCGGGAGGAGTCTAACGTACGCGTGCTTTCAGAAGCGCGGCCCGGCAAGCACTGAAATGCCCCTACTGACGTAAGGAGAGAACAGGGGCCGAGTCCGCTACGCGCCAGACTTCGGGATTCGGCTACAAGCGGAGCGCGCTCGCTCTGAAACCCCTCCCTCCTTCCTCCCGAACATTTTACTCCTAACTCTGTCCTTTCCCTCCCTCGCGGCGACTTACCGCTCTTTCTCGCCCGGCTCTTTGAGGGGATGAAGGGGGCATCCCACCCCCCTCGAGTGGGGGAAGAAAGAGACGGCTAGAATGAGGGTGAACTCTGTATGAACCGACCCTGACCTTTCTTCATTTTGTTAAGAGTTGGGTACTTTTCTCATTTTTTTTTAGTTTTTTAGTTTGGTTCGCGTTTGCTGCATCAGCGTTCGTAAAATAATAGTAGGCTACGTTTGGAGGATAAAAGTTGGAGCAATTTAATTATGTCCCTCTAGAGAAAATACACACACGCCCCTTTTTTCCTTTGCTGTTACTATCCATCCCTTCAACATGCAATTGGATTTAATCTTGTTGTTTTTATAGTACTGTTGAGTTTCTATAGGTACTCATTTATTTTGTTTAAACGTTTTAGTGCAAGTATGTCACCATTAGTCACATAATCACTCCAATCTAAAGAAACGTGACATTGAAGCTGCATTTTTAAAGAACTGCACAGACATTCACCTGTAGAAGGGAAAAAAATATGGACGCTTGAGAAACTAGCTCGACTAGTCATTTTATTATTCTCAGATTTAAGATCTTATTACTATTATTTAGCACCGCGTCTTACTACCCGTTCGGGTTATACGCTTTAAGTACTAATTACGCTAATGGATTAGGAATTGGGGAGGTTGAATTAGAGAAAGTGAACCCGCATTTTCGTGGAGGGAGAGTGGAAAAATATTTAGGAAAAACCACCCCCAGTTCACCCGACCGAGATTCAAGCCCCGATCTCCCCGTCCTCAGCAGTCGAGCAGCTCAACACGACTAACGCGTTAGCCGACTGCGCCACCGAGGCGGGTCTCAGCTTTAAGGAAAGACAGAGAGAAGAAAAGGGTAAAGCGATGAGGAAACAAGTTCAAGTGTGCGAGTGAATGAGGCTTATGACACTAAGGCTGAGATTTTCTGAAAATATCCTACGAGAGTTAAGTCAGTTGAAAACACAGGCTAATATTTCTGATTTTCATAACAAGTCTTGAAAGGTTACCATCATTTTTTGCACAAATAAAAGTGGCTACCGAGGGAATTATTTTTAGTTTGCCAGCCTTCTTCTAGAAATCTAAAAAATGAAGAACATTTTTTAGTTAGTTAACTATTTTTTTACTCAATATTAGAATGAAATGACCATAAAATAAAAATCTGCTAGTATGCCTAGAGCCACTTCTTAGAATAGGATATTTTTGGTTATCTTTTGAATATTTTGGTTCAATGTCGATAAATTTGCATTATTCCAAGGTATGTTTCCAAAACTTTAGCTCAAACGGTAGCGTGTCTGTCTACTGAACTAAACATCCCGGGTTCGATTCCCGGCATGGCTGAAAAATATATCATTAATGAAATGTGGGTTTCCCCTTTCACAGTGGTGAATTAACGGTTAGGGGTTGGATCCTTAAAAGTGCACATTAAATACTTCAAATAAAGGAAAATCAAAAAATTACACCATTTGCATCCTCATGGTGAATTCTAAACACAATTGTAGTACAGACGTTTCTCTAAGAGTGAATTTTGAATTGTCTATGATTTATAATATTTTATGTTTATTAATTAAAACGAAAATCTAGTACAGTTCAATTTTCATAGGCTATAAAAGCTATAAAAGCCACTATATCTTAATTCACGGGATTCATCTGTCAAGTCACGTGATTTGCCGCTATCATTTTGTTATAGATAGCACCAATGCAGTACTTATAGATTTACACAACTAAAATAATAAAACATTTTTTTCTATTTTGGCCGAATTTTTTCACTTTAAGTTATTTCCTTAAAAAATTGAATTGTCTAAACAGATACAGATTATCCAAGAGAATTGTTTCAATTGTAACAATTAATTAATTATAAGATATTCTAAAGTGCTACTTTTATTGCTTATATTTGGAATGTATAAAAACATGTATAAAAAATAGATTAGGCATGCCATTTTTATTTATGAGGGATAGTAATGACCTTATCAAAAGGATAGTGATGATAGAGTATACTATATAAAATGCACCCACATTATTGTAAAGATGTTATTAAAGGTTCATAATTGTTCAGTCTTGTTAGTAAACATTTTTCAACGTATATTATTTTAATCATGGAAAACTATGTAAATTATCCAAATCCCAAATAAATTTACCATTGTATCAAGAAACTAATCAAATTCAGCCCGTAAAACATAACTAAGGTTTTAGTAATGATAAACATTTGCAGAAAATATATTTTAAAAACAAATTTACATGACAACATTTTCAAAAGAAGTCTTCGTTGAATGTGTATAAAAGCAATTTGTTCAAGGGGTATTTTTCTTCATTCATTGTGCTCATCTTTCTTCAATGACACTCTCGACCCTTACATCCATTTCCTTCTCTCTTTTTTTTTTGTTCATCCCCCATCTCACACCCTCTTCTCCAGTCCTCGTCATCAAAGAAAGAGAAAGAGGGGAGTAAGAGAAGGAGGTTCATTTCTCAACCGAAGGTACACAATGTCATCTTGGGGGCCCTCATTTCCTCCCATGTTCCCCTTCACCCTTCTTCTTTTCCATTATTTTTTAAACGTGATTAATGGTACAAATTTCCCACTTTAAATGTTCGATAAACACCGCCTGCGACTAAAAGGTTGCCTCGCATTTATCACGTTGTGAATGAGTGTCATAGAGAATTAACCATTTACCGGCTTTATTTTATTAACTGTTCAAATAATAAAATAATAAAGGCATGTTTACACATACTTAAATTATGCTAAACATTTTATTTTCTAAATCACCACCTGTTTAGGTTAGACGCATGTAAAATAATTATTTTATTGAGGAAGGGATTATGAATGAAGCATTTTAGAGGTATTATACCCACATTTGCTTGTAAGGAGAGTGAGAAACCATTTAAGGAAAAGCACCTTCAGTAGACCCAACCTTTATATCTCCATCATCAGAAGGCCAGTCTACCACAATAGTAGTGCCTTAAACCGTTCGGCCACTGAAGGCCAAATAAACGTTCTATATTATGAATCAAAAATTTAAGAAAAATAATTATTAAATTAAAAATGACAACACCTAAACCATTATTTGTAACGTAACAAGAAGTCTGTCTGTCACCTTCTCAGTCGATAACGTGCCCGCCTTTTGAGCTAAGGGTCCCGGGTTTTATTCCTCTAACATGGCCGGAAAAATATTATCAACAGTAAAATATGGATTTCCACTATCACAGTGATGAAGCTACGACTTAATGATGAGTGTTGTGTTTTGTTCTAGATTTAAGTTATTTTATAAGTCGTGTGCTAATATTTTCAATCGGTTTGAATGAATAAAAAACTCAGGGAAACGCGTATTTAGTGTTCAAACCATGTGTTCTGTTTGGATGGTGTTTATAAGTGAATCTTTCTCAAATAATTTAGAAAGCTTAACTCACTATAGCGACTCTATCCACACAGTTATGAATTCCAGATTCTATTCGAGGGAAGGTATAATGAATGATATGTATTGAGATACTTTACCCGCAATTGTGCACCAACTATAGCTATATCGTATTTATTGTGATGCGAATGTGGACGATACCGGGTTTTTTGATGATGACGACGCGTGCATGACCTACTACGCACTTAGGCCTATCACAAGGTTATGTGATCTGATTATTTGTGATTTTTATTCTTATAAAATGAACAAGACTTTTAATGTTGCACACGATTTATTTAGATTATTACACCTTCGTTATTGTAGATTTGATATTAAAGTGATACAGTTTTTGTGTAATAATACTATTTTCTTGTGTCAAGATTACTATTTTCTGTATTCTTGAGTACGGTGTAGTGTGTATCAATATATTACTATGATATTACAAAGTTCTACTGTGATATTATGCACACAAGCTGATTATATATGACCTATCCCTTGCTTCTTGGACCCCTTGTCACCAATGTTAAAACTAACTAATAGAAAAGTTCCTGGCAACTTGATGTTGTGAAGACTGGCTTCCTATTGGGTAGAGGGATCCAGCATATCACATTATTTCTCTAATACAACGGAGTTGATCTTTTAAAGAAAAAAAAAGTTTTTAATCGCAATATATTGGATTTATTTCTGAAAACGCGTCATTCTCCATGGATGAAGTATTAAAAGGAAATTTTACATACAGTACTTTATAAAATAGTACACTTCATCCAAGACTTTTTTAATACATGAGAGGGGTGCAAAACAGTATCATTACAAAGGCTGAAAAGTTTTGAAATTGATACGTTCCTTTTCACAGTGATGAGTTGATGCTGGGGGACTGGGTGTCATTTTTTTTCTTCTAGAAATAAGTTAGTTTGTAAGTCATGTGCTAATATAGTAGTTGTTTGTTTCAATTTAAAAAACAAGACCCAAAACATTCTCACATATTAATTAAACAAAACGACTTTTCGCTCGAGTTTCATCAGACATTTCCAAGTGAAAGGAATACTTTAGGATTGTTTACGTTTAGAATCTCTCATAATTTCGGTTTGTAAATTTATTTTCTAATCTTAAACGTGGTCTAGTTTTAATAATATATGAGAACATTCCACACATAAAATATAATTCTAATTAGCTGTAACGGATATCTGCAGAGTTACAGGTATTCTGTTATTGGAAAAATAAATTTAAAAATATATATGAGAAATTCCATCCTATTATTTGAATGAAATTGAGTCGAACTGTTAAAAGAGGTTTGAAACCAGATTATGCTTCACATCATTTCCGAATTGAATATACAGTAGCCCCATGGCTTCTTTGGTGCTGACTGACAGTTTTGAAAAGTTACCAGACCAAATTACGTATCCCTACGCCGAACCAGATGATCAGCAAAAATATGTGTTTAGCAGCTGTCACTTCTGACAGTAAAAATTTAGGTATATACCTAAATGTTGACTGTCAGAAGTCAGCTGTGAACTTTCAGTCAGCACCAAAGAAGCCATGGGGCTAGTGTAACTAACTGCATGTTTCGGCAGCTTTCCTTTTTGCACTGCCTCTTATTACTACGTCAGAGATATCAGCCCTTAACTGAGCTAACGTGGTAGGAATGAAGAAGGTAAAGTTTAAAATAAATGTGACCTAATTTGAGGGAAGAAAGTGGAGAACTATTTATTTAAATAAAAAACATTTTTCATTACATACGGCGGGGATTAAAACGACGACCTCCATGTCGCTGTAAAGCCAGACTATATGAGTTTTACGTTTATTTCGCGTTCCCACCGACGAGAATGTGTTTTGGGAGCTAAATGTTACAAGTACGTATTACTTACGCTACGATTGAGACTGTTCTAAGAAACATCAGTTTCCGAAATATTTTAAGTAGAAAACTTTAATAACAATGACTTAAAAGATTGCTAAAAGCTAGAACTGTTGTTTTACTCTTTTTTTATTACTTAAGTACACAAAGACTCTTAACTAATTATTCTAAGACCAAAGTTGAGTCGGTTAGCATTAATAAGGGCACCTTTTTATTGATTTTTAATCACCACGTCTGTTAAGGCTATACACATAAATGATAATTACTCTAATAGGGTAGGGATGAGGAATAAATCATTTTGAGGTAATCTCTCCGCATTTGCCTAGAAGAAGAGTGGGAAATTATTAAGGAAAAACCACCCTCACCAAACCTGACCGGGATTTGAATCTCGATATCCTCGTCATTCACAGGCCACACGAGAGTGACGCCTTAGACCATTCAGCCACTGAAGTTGGTGGCACTTTACTGACATATGAAGATTATGGAGAAATCAGAATAAAAAATCAGTTTTGTCTAACCCTCCTTAGAGATTTGAGCCCTAGCCATTCCCCGGTGCATCCAGACGAGATTTGAACCCCAACCTCCTTGTCGATAACAAAAGTGCAGTGAGAGTCTAAAACCGCGTCTAGACTAGAACAGATCAACGAACACGAACATGTTCGCGACAATTGGGAACAGTTTTCCGAACAGAACATTGCTACTAAATTTGTTCGTTGTTCTGTTCGGCTCCGATCTATCAGTTGTCGGTATTTGCCCGTCGTATCAAAGTATGTTCGTGTTCAGTCTTGTTCTAGTTCGGACGCTTCCACGAACATTTCCCCGAACACAAAGTTGTTGGCAGGACAGAAGTTAAGTCGCACGTGTGTTTTAAGTTTTGTTAAGTAGGCATACGTGTATATTTTGGATAGTGCATTGCTTTGTGTGCGTTGACTTAATAATAATAGTAAACTATAATAATCTCCTTATTTTAGCAAATTGTAGAATAATTGATTGGCCGAAAGAATACCTAATGAAGTTCATAGATCCCTATCAGCCACTTTAGGTAAACGGGAATCCTAAGGATCCCGATGACTGCAATTAAAAAAAAGATGCGTGGGAGAAGATTGAGGCCGTAATGAACAAGGATGTCAAGGACGCTTGGCTCCCATTATAAATTTCTACTTTGGTATAATCTTATCCGCCATCGGAGGTTTTTTTTTCTTTGGTATTAATGAATAAATATGTATTCTGTCGCTGCTACTTGCACAAGCGTTCTAATTACATCACTGAGCGATATAGAAACAATTATGGAGTTACCAACTATGGGAACACGCTGCAAACATGTTATGTTTAAGTTCGGACATTGTGTCTACAACGAACACAACAACGAACATGCTCGTGGAAATGTTCATGATTGTTATTATATTCTAGTCTGGACCCAGCTTAATGTCTCATGCCACTTGGGGTGTTGATCTCTTCTACGTTTTGTTTCAAGCAACTTATAATTTTGTAATGAAATATGAACTCGGCTTAATACCGTATGTGGAAAGGTGGGTAATTATCTATATCGTGATCGTTTTTTATTAGGTTTCTTAAAGTTGAAAGTTGAAACTTTACCTCTATTTGCGTAATGGATGTTTAAAGTTAAACAGATAAATCTTATTTTAGACCACATAGACAGGTAAAATGAAAGGGTTTAGAAGTGATAATTAGTACCTACCTTCAAAATAACACTCCAAATGGAAACCGTTTGTAAGAAGAACAGGAACAAAGTCAAATAAATAACGTACACGGCTTACGTTACTTCTAAAATACACGTTGAAAATAATTATGAACTAATGTAGAGACTCGTTTGGACAAAAAGAAAGGGCTATATTTTACGTTGACAGAAGTAAAATGAAGTCACTTGATCTTAAATAAACGTATTGCTAAAGTGCTGTAATATTTTTACTGCTGCATGTATTTTAAATGTGAAATAAAAAAACAAAAACAACTCTTATTGAATTAAAATACGAGAAAAAAAGATGGTTTGAAATACTTTATTTTATTATTTTCAATAAATATTTACTAATAGAAAATGTTACTAATATTAATTATAATATTTTTTGTGCGCCAACTATGTTTACGTATTTATTCTAGTACGGACACTTATACTTAAAATAAAAGTGGCTATGGAAAATTTGTAAAAACTAATACGAGCGTAAAAGGGCGTATTATTATTAATTTTGAATTAAGTCTTAAACTACATGAATGACAATATTTTTTTAGTACCGCGTATTATTACCCGTTCGAGTAATGCGCTGAGTAACAATTATTCTTTTATAAATATAATGTACAATTAAATATAGTATTAATTTGTGGGTGACCTGGTGTTATAGGGGTAAGGTGTGAGACTTCTGCCCTGGAGGTCCGGGGTTCAATCCTCAGTTCCAGCACAGATTTATCTGATTACCAAACCCTTCCTTCCCCTCTGACAAGACTTGTGAACGTGAGGAATGCCAGGCCTCCACCGTGGTTCGGATTCCACGTTGAACTGTAAGCCCTCCATTTACTCACCCTACCATTACACATTAGCGTAAGTGCGTACAAGCTGAACGGGTAGTAAGACGCGATGCTAGAAGTAATAATAATATTAATTTGGGCTATGTTTAAATTGATCAGGATGAAAAAAAATATTAACTTCAAATCTAAGTAAAAATATAGAAGATTTTTAAACTTAAAATTCAAATAGAAATTTCTAATTTCACTACGTTAGAATTCCTTAACTTAAAAAAATGGAGGTAGCGAGGTTTACTGTTCATAGAACCAAACGTTATTATGATCATTGATAACCACTAAAATCAGGATCTGTTGGCCTCTTTTATTGCAGCAACTCAAATTGCTGACTGTGATTTGCTGCATGAAAACTAAATTATATTTTATAAGACACCGAATCAAACTTCATGGCGTGAGCCCACAAGCGAGCATACCTACCGAGAGGCCACCGCCGTTAGCGACGATAGGGCCAACATTTTCAGATAGAGGGTGTCATGTGGTCAGCACAATTAACCCTCCTGCCAATTATCTCAGTTTTCTATACCGGAGCTGCTACATATTTATTCAAGTAGTCCTTAATTTGTACTCACGAGGTTGACATAAACTATGGTAATCGCCGAGTGGAAAACTACAAATGTTAAATATCCATAGTCAGATGTTATATATATTTAAAATAATTTAACAAACGAACTTGTAACTTTGAAATAGTGATTATTATTTTAAAAAATGTGACAACAACCAATCTATACCCACCTTTATACACACACTGTTTTTCCTTTGATTATAATATTGTATAGCATTTTGTTTATGCGGGCTATACTTTCGACACCCAGAATGTTCAAACTTTAAAAAAAAAATTGATATAACTTAAATATCGAGCTATAAGTGTAATATATTGCATTGATCCATTGCTTTCACTTGGGTCTCAAATTCTTTTATTTTCGTTGTTTATTTGTCACTGCCTTTTACTATCCGTTCGGTTTATACGTTAATATACTAATTACAGTAATGTTCTAGGCATGAGAAAAGTAGAATTTAGAATATGTGTACTCACATTTATGTTGAGGGAGGATATAAAACCACTTAGGAAAAGCCCTCCTCAGTACAGTTGGCTGGGATTCGAACCTTTCTTCCCCCACCACAGTTTGTCTAGTCCCGAGTGATAGTGACCGGCACCTTAGACCAGTAATGTTAATAATATGGGCCCGGCTAATGATTATGTACAGGCCGCGAACCTTACATGGGTCAGTTTCATAGTTAGGCTTAGTACGCCCCAATGCGGTGCTATAATAATACAGGACGACACCTGCCTAGACCAGAACGGAATGAAACTGACCCATTCCATTCTGGTCTAGGTAGGTGTCGTCTTGTATGTAGTATAGCGCCGTACTTGAGGAGTACTCAATCTTATTATGAAACTGGCTCCTTTGTGGCTGAATTATTTTTGAATTGTACTTGTAAAAATACGCCTTTTAATAATAATAATAATTATTATTATTATTATTAGCACCGCGTCTTACTACCCGTTCGGGCTGTACGCACTTACGCTAATGTGTAATGGTAGGGTGATT